>LPNX010329681.1:136276-146570 GCA_001517045.1 Pseudotsuga menziesii
CATAAATACATTTACTATCCCTTGTAATTACCACATTACATTTGTATACTTATTACTCAATTTTTCCATACTAACTCTTAGATTTATATAGACAATATGGTTGGTTTAAAAAATTCTTCTTTATACTTTGTCTTTTACATTTATTATCAGCCATTTATTTGTTGGGTCTTAACTCCTAATACCTTAATGCATTAACTTATAATATTGCTTATTTTCACCGTATATAGGTTCACTCATTATTTCTTCAGTGCTTATTTGAGATTGATTACTGTTTGATTTCACATCAAAGTAATGGTACAACCTACACCATGGCATATCCCCTTTACTTGTTGGTATGCTCACGCAATTCTAACCCCATGGGTTCATCTATACCTAATCATATGTTTTCTCCAACATTCACATTCATTAATTTTCTTTGTACCCATTATAGTTACTATGATCATACCACTCATGACCACTTCATACGTATTACTTGTTCTCAACTATAGTATGAACATTTTACTAACTAGTATCCTCATTTCCATTCAACCCTATTTATGATATCATAATTCATTCCTAGATTCAGTTATTCTCTTGTGATGTCAAAGGTATTACAACAATTCGTGGACATTTCACAAGTTATCTCGATGATAATTTAAAATCCTTAATCATAAATAATTTATTTAACATAGATATTTATGATTCTCTCATATGTAACACGTTTAATTGTTTTTATTTTTATTTTTTACTTGGGGAGTGTTCTATTGCACCTAAGAAACAATCCTACTACAACGTTCATAGAATTTTCTTAAATAATTCTACCAACAAGAGTAATGCAAGATGCATAAAATGTGTAAGATTCAACGATCTACAAGGATCCATTGTCATATTCTTTAACCAATTTTTGATCATTATTTTCTAATTTTAGTTTATATAACTATGACTTATTTTTATTTTTATTCCACAAATTTCCCCTAGGCTGACATTAAAATTGCTATGCTGATTCCTTCTTTGTAATCCTTAGCTTAACAAATTAATTAAATTAGTTGAGAGTCAAATATGGTTAAGCTCATCATTTAATTACATTAATAAATTGGTCTAAATACCACATCACACATCATTATTACTTTATGCATTAACTCTTCATCATTTTCTTTTGTTTTCTTTTAAGTTGAACTTCAATTAGTTTATACATTTAAATTTATTTTTCATTTATTTTATTTTCTCAATTCATGGTTAACTAAATTAGTTTAAGTAAAATAAATTGTTTTATTACATTAATAAGTGAATTGATTTTCATATTTATAATCTTCTATTATTACAAAAGAAAAATGACTTATTATTATTTCTTCTATCATTAAATTCAATGTGCACCATTATTCCTCAATGCCTGCAGAAGGAATGGATTTCATAGATTGGGGCTAGTTGAAGTGGGGAGAAATTGCATCCCAATCTATAAGCTAACTCACAGATCTCACTGAAAACCACTTAGAGAACCACTTATTTAATATTTTCTTATGTGGCGATGACCCTTAAAGAGAATTTTATGTGAGCGACGTGATTGAACTATTTTGAGCTCAATGGATTCCACCACACCTGGTAGGATTGAAGGATGGGAGACTCACGGGTTTAATACCATGGAATACTTGGTTATGAATATCATTTTAACTAGGATAACTTAAAAAGTACTGTTGAGGCCTAGAAACTCGCAGGCAGCAACAGTAAGGGATTATCCCCATTCAACGTTCCCAACTAGCCCATGACTGTTTGATGTAGCGAATCCATCCGGTTTGCGGTCCGGCTACCGTAGGTCAAGTAACAAAAATTAAAATTTTTTACCAGTTGCGGCCTGGTCCACCGTATATATTTTTGTATTTTCACTTAAAGAATGATATGCAAGTGCCTACTTAACATGCATAGTAATAAAGAATGCAAGGATTATTCACAATGTGATGCGCAGGTTCTTACTCTCATCTTAAACTCTCAAGCATCTAAATCACACATATAGCAATAAAATAAATACTAACTAGGCTATCTCTAGAGAGCTAGATATTAATTCACGAGTAATGCAATGCTGTCCACATGTTACGGCAAATCACAGATAGTTGTTCTTATAACCAAAACATATAAACATGAATAAAGGTATACATGAAAAGTAGCTCATCAACAGTTAAACTCCCATTACTCATAGTGGAAAACATTACAGAATATACTAGAGAACATTCACGCAAGAACATAGGTTCATAAATTTAGAATGCTCTCACAGTTAATGCAACACAATCAAAAATGAAATAGTTCCCCTTCAACATCGTTCATCTTATCACATTGATACATCCCACATATCACCTTCTCCACAGGCAAAATTTGCAATTTATTATTGTAAAAAGAAGTAGTTCCTCTTACAAACAATAGTTCACAAACTTTTCTAGGGAAAAAATCCCCTGTAAACTCTAACTGTCCTATATTTAAACCAAATCAGCCAACCGTTTGGGCTTCCCCAATCATGTGACCTTTGGGCTCCTCGAAACTGTCGAAGATCACCATTTTGTCTTTTCCGTAAGTACTCATGATCCACTTTATGCGTTACATTTTCAGATTTTAACTTAACAAAATGGGATCTACTCGATAACCGATGGATCTTTCCAAGCCTAGACTTCTGTCATCATCTATTCTGCCTTGTCTTTTATTTGTCCTCCTTTAGATCTCATTGATTTTAGTACAAACTCTACCTAACACGGTTCAACCAAACTTTCTGCTGCTTCATCTCCCAGCTATTGTTTCTCACAGTAATAATTTGTAAAATTTTCTTGAATCTGTCTGCAATTAAATGACATTTATCATTCATTAGGATTGTATTTTCAATAAAATCAAACTACACCATAAAACGAATAGTCAAAAGAGGTCATGTACTGTGCTCTTGTTATGAAAACCTTAACAGACACCAAAAACACTGTCTTGTCAGGGGTTTAACTTCACAAACGACGAAAAGAGAAAAACTCATCGGTGGCTTAAAACACTAAAACATCAGCCAGCTAGTCTTACTTATAGCCACATAAGCGGATCTCAAATAGGAAACGGGCACCGTGAGACCGTTAATTCAATCAGAGTCAAAAGGGCTATAACCTAAGCTCTGGGTGGAAGAATTTCCAGTCGGTAAGTGGAAAGACATCGACGTCAAAAAGTAAGTGCGCTACACAACCGCAAGGGCGGAAGAGGAAAGGCTACAAATGCGCAATGAAAACCCGAGAAGAAATCCGCTGGCAGAGCACTTACATGGCAGATGTCTAGTTTCTTTGGGAGCCGCAAGGGCGGAAGATAAACAGACTATAATCTCCGATCCAAAGCATAACTTTTACTATGACACCAGATCAACAAAAAACGTAAATGTTTGGAACAACTTAAGGTTTCGCAGTGGTCCAAAACTTGTTTCACCTCCAAAACAATGGCTTTACAAAGAACAAATGTTCTGATTCATCTTCGACCAGCCTTCGATATTATAAATGAGTCGACGATTCGACGCGACAACGAAAAAACACGATCCTTCTACAGAATAATCATCGTTCAATTTTGTGATGAAGGCTTCTTAAGGAAACATGGCTCCGATACGTTGTTTAAATGGCCTTCGAAACAACGGCTAGCTTGAAAAATAAGCTTCCGAGAACAAAGCAAGAAATCGTAGCTCAAAGGGGTAACAATTAAACTCTACATCCCACAACCCACAATAGTTTCAAACATTAGCAATTTTCTGAAAAAAGGCAGAGATTTAACCTTAAAGAAGCAAAACAAAAAGTTCATGGATCCAAACGATTGTAGGCGATGCCGAAAATTAACAAGGGGGTCCAAAATTTGAAAATTTGGGGAAACAATTGTAGCTGCAAAAATTGGAGACTACCTGGTGAACCTAGATATCTGGATGATTATTTCTTGAGTAATAGACTGTTTAACAACAAACGAACCTCTTGAATTCTTCCAGATATCTGGATTTCTCAAATGGAAAATATATGTACTTTTAATCATTGATGATAGTCCAATTTAGGAGAGTGGAAACCGGGATTTTCAAGTCAAGATAAATATTTTGAGGCCAAAAGATGAATTTCATTTGTTACCTCTGTCTTCAGGTAGCTGCCAGCTTGGACACCATAGGATTGTAGCATATGGTAAATAGAAATATTCATTTGTTCCTCATTCCCATGCCATTTTTTGCACTTTTCATGCCTTTGAACTTTTGTTCTTTTCATATGAGTACTCCTGCATGCCTTTCTTTCTGAATTTTGATTCAGGCTCCTCTATCCCTAGTGTCCTTTTGTGTGAGAGGTGTATTCACGCTTCAGCTCATGGATGGAGAGGAACTTTCGGCGATTTAGTACTTATATGGCTCAGTATTTGTTTTGATATACAATGCTTTCATAGGATCTTTCGACTCTTATCTGCCTTTTGGAATTCAATTCTTGGCATCGAATCATTTATATATAATATAATGTTTACCTTGCTTCTTTTCCATGGGCTCCTAGCTTTCACTCTCTAGGACATTTTAAATGTGACATGGATGGAGCCTCAAAATACTATTCCAGACCCTTTGATTCTGGTTTATTTCATAGGGGTTAAGTAGGACTTCAATGTGTACATAGCCACTCGAGAAAACTGCTAAAATAGAAGAAATTCTTTTAGATAAACCACCATAATACATAGTCTTATACTTAAGAACTTTAATCATTCCAAAATTCTGATATTCTCCATGCAACCGAGGGTTTTCCTCCTTTATTGAAATCAGTCAAATTTAAACTAAAGAAAAACAGAAATACATAACTCAAAGTAACCGGCCAAGTCAAATTATTTATATACAAGATAGAAGAACGCAAACAAACTCAAGAAAAATAAGGTTTGAGAACTGAACCATTTACTGGTAAGTTCTCTTCCATCCCTGTAAATCTTGCAACTTATAAGTTGAAGGGCCAAGCTTTGCTACAATCTGAAAGGGACTTATCCACAACTGCTGAAATTTTGTGTGATTTCCCTTCTCATCATGCTGATGGTCCCACTTGAGAACAAAATCTCCTACCTCAAAATCTTTTGTTCCAGCCTTGTATTTATCAAACCATCTCTTTACTATCTCTTGTTGTTGTATAAAGCACTCTCTGGCTCTAGATCGGGACTCTTCCGCCTTTAGGAGATTGTATATCCACATTTGCAAGACTTCATTATCTGATCCTCTGGATTCCTGAGCTATTATGGAAGAGGGTAGCATGATATTAGGGGGAAGAATGGCCTCTTTACCATACACAAGGGTATACGGAGACACTCCTATCGAATACTTGGGGGTGACTCTATCATCCCAAAGGGAATTCGGTAGTGCTAAGTGCCAACTCCTCTAGTTTTCTATCACCATCTTCTTTAAAATCCTAATCAGATTCTTGTTAGTAGATTTAGCCAAGCCATTTCCCTATGGATAATAATTAGCAGAGCAATGCAACTTTATTCCTTTCTCGTGAGAAAAATCAGTTAATCTAATCGATGAAAAGTAAGTATCATTATCAAAGACTAAAGAAATTGGAACTCCAAACCTGGTCATAATATGGTCTTGCAAGAAGTTTATGACCGCATCCTCATTTATTTTGTGCAGCGGGATGGCTTCGACCCAGCGAGTGAAGTAGTCGATTGCTATCAGAATATACTTGTGTTGCAGGGAAGAATTCGGCTTTATTTCCCCAATAATATCCAACCCCCATTGCTCAAACAGCTCCGTGATAATCACAGGCTTCAATGGTCCTGCTGCTTTAGCTTGTCTTCCACTACATATTTGACAGATGTCACATTTTCTAACATGGGCGTGAGGATCCTTGAAAAGCGTGGGCCAATAATATCCAGCTCTAAGAATTTTATGAGTTGTAGTGTCTCCAGAAAAATGTCCCCCAGCAGGCCCATCATGCAACTTAGTCATTACTTTCTTTGCATATTCTTTCTCCAAGCATCTGAGGAGAACTCTGTCGTTATTTTTTCTGAATAATATTCCTTCAATAATTTGATATGAGGATGACTTAAGACACAGTGCTCTCCTTTTCTTAGAATTCAAATGTTTCGATAATGACCCAGTCTAGAGATAATGCACAAGGTCTCGGTACCAAGATTCTGGAGCTGTAAAAAGGGGACATACATCCATCAAATGTAACTCAGCTTTGTCTTCCCAGGCATGTCCTTCATTGTTTCCATTTTTAGTCATCAACCTGCACAATCCTTTCCCTTTAACTATAGAAGCTGTCTTGAATTCGAGGTCATATTCTTGAAGAGCAGTTACCCAATTACCCCTTCTTTCTCCTAACTCCTTCTGTATGAAAAGAGACCTTACAGCTAGGTGTGGGACGATTACCTTGGTCTGGTTCTTTAATATGTAGGGCCTGAATTGTTTCACCGCTTTGAACACTGCATAAGCTTATTTATCTATAGCTGGGTAATTCAATTCATCCCCTTGTAGACCAGTGCTCATAAATGATATGGGGAACTCATCTCCCCCATCTTCCTTTTGAGTAACCACAACTGTTAGTGAATCATTAGATGCGAAAGTGTATAGGATAAAATATTTATCAAAATCCAGGCTCTTGAGGGAGGGTGCGTGCACAATAGCGGTTTTAATCATGCCGAATGCATTCTTCTCAACATCGTTCCACTTGAATTGTAGACTTTGCTTTACCATTTGCTGCAAAGGTTTAACAATTTGGGTGAAATCTGGCACAAACCTTCGCACAAAGTTTATTGTCCCCATAAATGATTGCATGCCCTTCTTATTATGGGGCAGGGGAATCTGTTCAATGGCTTTGATTCTTTATAGGTTTATAGAGATCCCTTTCTTTGAAACCACGTGACCCAACAACTTACCCTCTGTAACAATGAACATGCACTTCTTGGGATTTAGTGAGATAGCATATTTTCGGCAGCGTTCAAAAATCTGCTTTAGATAAAACACGTTTCCTTCTCTCTACTTCGAGAATATCATGATGTCATCAAGATATACTATAGCACTGCGACCAATCAAACCACGGAAATCTATGTCCATAACCCTCTGGAATGTAGTCCCAGCGTTTATAAGTCCAAAGGGCATTCTTCTGTAAGCGAAAGTTCCCCACCTGGTCCTGAGTGTTGTTTTCAATCTGTCTTTTTTGGTCACTAACACTTGATTGTATCCTGAAAATCCATCTAATAAAGAGAATAGTTTAGAACCTAAAACCATTTGTAGCTGTTGCTCCATGGGTGGAACAGGATAATTGTATTTGTCTAAGGATCGATTCAAATTTCTAAAATCCACACATAACCTGATTTCTCCAGATTTCTTCCTCACCAGTACCAGATTTGATACCCATTCCAAATGTCTAACCTTAAAAATGATCCTAGCATCCAATAATTTCTTAACTTCACTCTGGATTAGAGGTTCCAGTTTTGGATGCATTTTCCTTAAAGGTTGCTGATAGGGTTTGACCCCAGATTTGATGGGGATAACATGATGGATAATAATGGTGTCATATGTCTTTAGATCTTCATATGTCCAGGCGAAAACATATTTGTATTGTTTGAAGAGAAAAATGAACTTATCTCTTTCAGCTGGTGAACAACATTTCCCAATATTCACATATTTAGGCTTCATCTCAGTCCCTAGATTAATCAGTTCAAACTATAGAGATGAGCTATGGGTATTTACATTTGCTGGTCTTCTAAATTTTTCATTTAAATCAAACATCCGTTCT
The DNA here is from genome assembly GCA_001517045.1 of Pseudotsuga menziesii. NCBI lineage: Eukaryota > Viridiplantae > Streptophyta > Pinopsida > Pinales > Pinaceae > Pseudotsuga > Pseudotsuga menziesii. Next base: position 143,989 of record LPNX010329681.1, read on the forward strand.
AAATTTCTGACTCCTTTAGGGATGAAATTATCGAATTTTAGCTCGTCCTGATGTTCTTCATCATCAATAATCACCCCTTTGAATGTAGAAATTCAGGCCTGCAGTAGATTAATTTCACCCACAACAATTAACAATTGATCATGCAAAATTATCAACAATGGAGACTGAATATGGAGCTGTAACACAAAATTATATTAACTGAGTGTACAATAGCCAACCCTGTAATAACATAGGCTGCTGAATATATATAATACATGAGCAAATCGAATGCATAAGGAAGCATCCAAATCTAGCATAAAGCAGGCTTACCCAAAATAGGCAAATCCCCCATATGTGTAAAAGGATGATCCCAAATCTATCAAGGACCCCACGAATTACCAAGGGTGCATGGGCAAGCTAAAGAGTGGTCAAATGGAAGCTCATACATGCTTTTGCATCGAGGAAAGAGTGGAGGAGGAAGATGCAACAAAGCTGATTCACCTCACCTATTCTTGCTTTCCTATGTGCCTTAAAACACTGAAAAAGAAGGAAATAAAGCAGAAAAAGCAGAAGGGCGCCTAGGAGGCCAGGAATAAAGCAGATTTGATTCCCAAGGCTCTCCCAAGCACTCCATGAGTCAATAATGGCAAGTTTGACCTCTATGGATAGGCAATTGACAACTTGCACATGGTGGGACTCATGGACTAGGCAAATAAGACAAAATAAATGAAATAATGTCTAAGTGGGTAAATACTATGGGTTGATTATTCTAACACCCCCCCTTAAGCCTGACTTTATGAGTAATAAATCAAAAATATAGGGCCTAGCAACAAGGCTTAGTCACCCTTTACATACTGCAATGTCCATACAACCAAGGAAAGAGGCAAAACCAACTTGGGAAAATCCTCCCTTAAACATGGACTGTAAAACAAAATTGTAGAATCTTGTCTCCACTCATGCTTTGACAGCATGATCAGCAATCCCCAGCAGTGATTTTAGATTGCTGAAGGTCTTCTCACAAAATGATTTTGTGAAGATGTCAGCTACTTGTTTTGAAGATGAACAGAAGAGTAGATGAATGGTGCCATCATGCACAAGATCCCTGATGTAGTGCATGTGAATCTCAATGTGTCTGGTTCTCTGCTTCTGAACTAGATCTTTACAGATTCGAATGGTACTCTGGTTATCACAGTAGATGGTAGTTGAGTACTCAATTTCGAAACTACACTCTCCAAGTAAACCCTGCAACCATAAACACTGAGTTGCTGCATTGACAACTCCTCTGTACTCAGCTTCTGTAGATGAGAGTGCAATGGCACTCTGTTTCTTGCTTGACCGGCTGATTGGCCCTTCTGCAAGCATGAACACATAACCTAAAGTGGACTTCCTGTCAGTGCTATCACCTGCCCAATCACTGTCAGTAAAACCAATTAACTCAAGGTCAGAATTGGCTTTATAGAAAATCCCATGAGTCCTTGTTCCTTGAACAAAGCTAAGGATCCTCTTTGCTGCTTTCCAATGCATCTCATGGGGCTGATCCATGAATCTAGAAGCAACACTGACTGCATAACAAAGATCAGGTCGACTATGTGTCAAATACAATAAACATCCAATCAACTGTCTATACAAAGTGTTGTTTACCATCGGTGGAGAATCATCTTCCTCCAACTTCACTCCTGAAAGGAAAGGAGTTTTGCTTGTTTTGCAATCTTGCATTCTGAATTTGATCAGAAAATCCAAGGCATATTTGGACTGGTGCACCTTGATTCCAGCTTTTCTTTGAGAAATCTCAAGCCCCAGAAATTGACTTAAGAGCCCCAAATCTGTCATGGAGAAGGCTTGGTTCATAGCTCCTTTTAGGGAAGCAATCTCAGCCTGTGAGCTTCCTGTAATGAGGAGGTCATCAACATATAACATAATGATCATTAATGAACCATTAATTACCTTCAGATAGACATTCGAATCTGATTTGCACCGAACAAAATTCAGAGATAGCAAGAAGCTATCTATTTTGGCATACCAAGCCCTTGGGGCTTGCTTTAGCCCATACAATGACTTTCTCAACCTGCACACAAGAGAATGGTCAGTAGAAAAACCTTGGGGCTGCTGCATATATATCTCCTCAGTGAGATCACCATTCATAAAGCCACATTTACATCCATATGATGTACCTCCCAATGCCTTGATGCTGCAATGGATAGAGCTAGCCTAATTGAATCCATCTTTGCCACTGGGGAAAAAGTCTCATTGTAATCAATGCCATGAACCTGTGAGTAGCCTTTATCTACCAATCTAGCCTTGTACTTCAGTGGTGAACCATCAGCAGCAAATTTGGTCTTATAGACCCACTTACACTGTACTAGTTTTCTCCCTGGGGGAAGTTCCACTAGCTCCCATGTGTTGCTTTTCTGTAGCGAGTTGAACTCCTCATTCATGGAAGCTTTCCATCTTGGATCTCTTGCTGCTTATTCATATGTTTGAGGATCATACTCCACCATAAAATGGCATTTTTCAGCAAACTCAGGATCCTTCATGCACAGACCACTCTCAAATTGAGATCTAGTCCTCCTTGGGTCATTGGGATCACCAGCTAACTGTCCTGC
>LPNX010329681.1:150546-190546 GCA_001517045.1 Pseudotsuga menziesii
CAGAGAAATCATTTCATTTTCGATTTGGTGTCCCCTCATCTCATCTGTCTTTCCAAAGAGTTCAGAATGTTTCTCCCATACTTGATCTGGTGAAGTCAATCCATTGAGATGGAAAAGGAGGTCTCAGGAAATACTGAGACATAGGAGGCCATAGGCCTCATCTCTCCGATTGTGCCATTTGATATTCTCTGCAGTACCATTAGGATCTGCTTCTGTAGCTGTAGTCACCCTGTAGATGCCTTTCGCTCTCAACAAGATCTCCATCTCTGCTTTCCATTCAAAAAAGTTAAAGGGAGTGAGGATAGTTTTCTGTGAATCCATAGCTTTAGAAAATCTGTCCCGACTGTCAGTAGAAGGCTCCCATTCTTGATGTCGAACCTGCAAAACAATTTTTGGAGGAGAGTAACAACCTACAATGGCTCTGATACCATGTAGAAATTCAGGCCTGCGGTAGATTAATTTCACTCACAGCAATTAACAATTGATCATGCAAATTATCAACAATGGAGACTGAATATGGAGCTGTAACACAAAATTATATTAACTGAGTGTACAATAGCCAACCCTGTAATATCATAGGCTGATGAATATATAGAATACATGAGCAAATCGAATGCATAAGGAAGCATCCAAATCTAGCATAAAGCAGGCTTACCGAAAATAGGCAAATCCCCCATAGGTGTAAAAAGCTGATCCCAAATCTATCAAGGACCCCACCAATTAGCAAGGGCGCATGGGCAAGCTAAATAGTGGTCAAATGGAAGCTCATTCATGCTTTTGCATGGAGGAAAGAGTGGAGGAGGAAGAGGCAACAAAGCTGATTCACCTCACCTAGTCTTGCTTTCCTATGTGCCTTAAAACACTGAAAATGCAGGCAATAAAGCAGAAAAAGTAGAAGGGCACCTAGGAGGCCAGGAATAAAGTAGATTTGATTCCCAAGGCTTTCCCAAGCACTCCATGAGTCAATAATGGCAAGTTTGACCTCTATGGATAGGCAATTGACAACTTGCACATGGTGGGACTCATGGACTAGGCAAATAAGACAAAATAAATGAAATAATGTCTAAGTGGGTAAATACTATGGGTTGATTATTCTAACAATTCTTGACATACTCACCACCGTTGTCAGATTTGAGTGGTTTGATTTTTCTTCCACATTGGTTTTCAACCAAAGCCTTGAAGACTTTGAATAGGCCAAAAACTTCTGACTTGTGCTTCATGAAGTGAACCCAACAATACCTGGAGAAATCATCAATAAAGTTCAATGCATATTTGGCCTGACTCATGGACATATGAGGGAATGGACCAGAAACATCACTGTGAATCAGTTCGAGGGGTGCAGAGGTTCTCTCATGGTTGGTTTTCTCAAATTTGTGCTCTGGGTGTTTTCCTAGGATACAGCCTTGGCATACTCCTTTGGAAAATTTTATCTTGGGTAACCCTATGACCATATCCTTCTCACTAAGATCAGATAAATACTTGTAATTTAAATGGCCAAATCTTTCATGCCATAGCTTGCTAGCTTCATTAGCATGTATAACAAGAGCAGAGGGGTTTGAGTAAGGCAGGAAGTGTGAAAACATGTATACCTTTTGAGCATGATTCGCTACTCCTTTTGCAATGATTCTTCCACTTGAGATTTCTGTGATCTCAACTTCATCTGGTGAGAATATGACTTTCTTAGGAGACCTAGTGTGGGTCATCTGGTACACTAACAGAAGGTTGGAGGCAAGACCAGGGACATACAGCACATTGTTGAAGTTACCATGATCAAGTTCTATCCTTCCTTTTCCTTTGCTTTCAGTGAGAGAGTCATCTTCCAGTACAATAGATGGTCCTTTCGACATATCCAGTGAGGAGAAGGCCCCCTTAGTCGAAACCATGTGTCTTGAAGCTCCAGAATCTATGATAAAACTGGGTGAGCTTGATGTGCCAGCAACTAGAGCATGAACTCTCTCTCTGTCATCAGAACTTGATCCTCCTTCTCTCTTCTTTGAGCCTTCTGGAAGGGAGATTCCATTCTTCTCCAACAGTTGAGTTAACATATCTATCTGCTTTTTCATACAAAAGATTTCAGTATGATTTCCCTTATTGCAGTATGAGCACTTGTTCATATCACCTTTGTTTTTCTTCTTCTGGGTATTTTTCTTGGGACCTTGTTGATCCTCTGGAGACTGCTTCTTGTCTCTTCCTTTCTCAGGTGGAGTTTTATATTTCTTCTTGATTTTTGAATCCACCTTCGAATCTCCAGCAACCAGAGCTTGGTCTTTGGAAGGTTTGATGGTACCCATCATCACCAGCTTGTCTTGTTCCTGTGTGAGAGATTCCATGAAATATGCAAGGCTAGGCATCTTCCAGGTTCGGGCTGTGAGTTTTGTGGCATAGAAGGTCTAAACAAAGACTGAGTAATCAGGCCCTAGCTTCGAGAGGATGGACAATACGAGCTGCTCATCTTTCTTTTCAATACCACACTGTCTCAGCTGCAAAACTAGTGCTTTGAACTTGGAGAAATATAGCTGCAGGGATTCAAAATTATTGGGACTCAGGGAAATCAATTCATTTTCGATTTGGTGTCCCCTCATCTCATCTGTCTTTCCAAATAGTTCAGAAAGTTTCTCCCATACTTGACCCGGTGAAGTCAATCCATCGAGATGGAAAAGGAGGTCTCGGGAAATACTGAGACATAGGAGGCCATAGGCCTCATCTCTCCGATTGTGCCATTTGATCTTCTCTGCAGTAGCATTGGGCTCTGCTTCTGTAGCCATAGTCACCCTGTAGAGGCCTTTCTCTGTCAACAAGATCTCCATCTCTGCTTTCCATTCAAAATAGTTGAAGGGAGTGAGGATAGTTTTCTGTGAATCCATAGCTTTAGAAAATCTGTCCCGGCTGTCAGTAGAAGGCTCCCAGTCTTGATGTCGAACCTGCAAAAAAATTTTTGGAGGAGAGTAACAACCTAGAATAGCCCTGATACCATGTAGAAATTCAGGCTTGCAGTAGATTAATTTCACCCACAACAATTAACAATTGATCATGCAAAATTATCAACAATGGAGACTGAATATGGAGCTGTAACACAAAATTATATTAACTGAGTGTAAAATAGCCAACCCTGTAATAACATAGGCTGCTGAATATATATAATACATGAGCAAATCGAATGCATAAGGAAGCATCCAAATCTAGCATAAAGCAGGCTTACCCAAAATAGGCAAATCCCCCATAGGTGTAAAAAGCTGATCCCAAATCTATCAAGGACCCCACTAATTAGCAAGGGTGCATGGGAAAGATAAAGAGTGGTCAAATGGAAGCTCATACATGCTTTTGCATGGGGGAAAGAGTGGAGGAGGAAGATGCAACAAAGCTGATTCACCTCACCTAGTCTTGCTTTCCTATGTGCCTTAAAACACTGAAAAAGCAGGCAATAAAGCAGAAAAAGCAGAAGGGCGCCTAGGAGGCCAGGAATAAAGTAGATTTGATTCCCAAGGCTTTCTCAAGTGCTCCATGAGTCAATAATGGCAAGTTTGACCTCTATGGATAGGAAATTGACAACTTGCACATGGTGGGACTCATGGACTAGGCAAATAAGACAAAATAAATGAAATAATGTCTAAGTGGGTAAATACTATGGGTTGATTATTCTAACATTGAATACCTCATCATTCGTTAGGCATTCTATAATCTTCTAGTCATCATCGAATACTCGCAGGTTGGTAATCATATCCGGAACTGAGGGCCTGAAAAGCAATTCAACAGAGCACCAATTATTGGAGGGCAGAAGCCTAGCAGTAGACGTGGCCAGTAAGTCAACTGATGCATTCTTAAGTCTTGGAATTGATACAATATTAAATGCATTAAAACATTTGAGTAAATCCCATAATTCGTTTTGATAAGATTTCAAGTGAGGAGAAATGCAATGGATTTGATTCCGAATTTGTTTTACAATTATTTCAGAATCTCCAAACGCTTTCAAATTATTTTCCTTTAATTCAATTGTTTTCCTTAAACCTTGAACCAAAGCTTCATATTCCGCTGTGTTATTTGTACATTCAAACTCTAACCTACATGAAAGAAAATATGTGTTCTTCTTGGGGTCAATCAGGACATAGCCGACTCCTGACACTTCTAACATTTTAGAACCGTAAAAAAAAAGTGTCCAGAAATTGCTAACTACTGTGCGGGAATTTACATTTACTTCTACAGCTAAGCCTACTATTTTACAATCGATTTCATCAGCCTGTGAAAACCGAAGGAGATCAGGCTGGGTGTTTGATGTGTCGCTGGCTTCTTCTGCTCGGTAATTTCCTCGTTCCATCTCAATAAAGTAATTTCCCAAAACAGAATCCATTGGTTCATTTTTTTCTTCAAATTGAGTAACATTGTATTTCATGTGAGGCTCCCTCAAAATTTTAATTTTATTTGGGATTCCTTTATATGGCAGCCACAGATGTGACCAGTCCGAGGAAAAATATCCGTTTAGCTTTTCCGACCAGTCCCTACTTAGAATGAGCCCATAAGCTTCCGGTATGTCAGCCACCACAATATCAATAAATTGACACACCTTATCGTTTGAAGACAAGCGGACTAGAACATCCTCCATTTCCCCAATTACCTTCACATTCGTTCTATCCAACTGAACAACCCTCCAAGTGGATGGCTTAAGCTACCCATTTATCTTTTTGCATATTCAAAATGGCATGATGTTAACCGATGCCCTTGAGTCTACCAGAAAATTATGTACATTATGGTTAAAAATTTCAAAAGTGAGGAGGAAAGGTGGATTCTTGTTCTTAGGCTTACCTCCTATGCTTGCTTCCTCGATTTATTCTTCTTCCTTGGGTTGATTGTTGGTGGGAAGCCTCTCTTCTGATGCTTCAAGCGCTTTCAATAGCCTTTCTTTCTACTGTGGCACGTTACACATTTCAAATAATGAGATATTCTCCCTTACCTTCTTTATATCTTCCACAATGTCATAATCCATCTGAGGTTCAGAGGGATTTGATTTATCAACATTTATTTTTTCTTCATTGGGCTTGGAAAACACGTTATTTTGTCTAGGATCTTGACTGGTGATGGTGAATTCCAGAATTTTGTTAGCTGAGGAATTATCTTGAAATTTCTTAAAATTCCTTTGAAGCCTTTTAATCTTCCGGAGCATGAGACTATTTTCTTTAGCCAACCCTTGGCTTCTTGTTTTTACATTTGTTTCCAGGGTGTCTTCATGTCCCAAAACCTTTTCTTCCTTGGCGTCAAACAACGAAACACAGTCCCATAAAACCATAGTCTCATCCTCTTGTTCTTTTATTGATGAATTACTATTTTTCCTTTCTTCATCGTCATCTTCTGTCAATTTAGAATCCAATAGCTGATTCATAAGCAACGTCATTGATTTTATCCATTGAGGACAATTCTTCTCAGAGTGAGGTTTTTGGTGGAAGGTGCCAAAATTGTCCATTCCTACCTCTGTTAAATTCATAGATGCCGAATTATGCGGAGGAGGTTGGGTCTGATTGTTATCTTCCCTTTTCTTGTAATAAGGCTTATAGAACTTTGGGGCTTCCTTTTCCTTTTCCAAGTCTATGATTCTGTTAGAAAGCTCCTGCATCATTTTTTCCATCCCTTCAAAATCTGGTGACTGCTCTTCCTTAGGCTTGGTAAACAACAAAGTTTTCCTCCCCACATTTTTTTCTCCTGACCGTTCGGGATAATATTCAATGCTTTCCCTTTCAGCCTCTACTTTCTCCGCCTCCTCATAGGTCTCAGCTAGTTTAGGATTGGCCTTTATTTTGGCAAACATGGCCAACTCGGGTCCTAAAGCTAAGGTATAATATTCAATCAGGACTTTATCCGAAGGTCTGTGAGCTTCAGAAAAATTCTTGAGATATGATGCAAATCTTTGGGTGAAGTTGTGCACCTTCTCCTTTCTCTCTTTCTTTAAGGCGCATAGTCCTTTCATGAGAGCTGCATGAGTCTTTTGGGTTGCATACTTACTTCCAAAAATCCTCTCAAAGGTATCCCAATCAGGAATAGAGTTTGTGGGAAACCCAAAGTACCACGATGTTGCAGCTCCTTTAAGGGTGTGCAGGAAAAGTCTACAAACTACATCCTCATATTCCCCAGCCTTAATTCTTCTATTGCCAAATAGAAACTTTGCAAGTGGTCATCTACTAGCATCTTCTCACTTGGGTCAAATTTGGGCAGCATCTTTTCAAAAGATTGAGGTAAATCATGCAAAGGAGGTGCTAGGTTTAAAGGTGACCTGGCTTTCCAGGAAGGTGGTAGATTCGATGGGTTGGGTGGTTGATTTGCATTTACACCTGCCATGAGTCTGGGTGGAGAGTGAGAAGGTGAACAATTAGGAGTATGAATAGTAGAACTGTGAGGATTATCTGGGCCTACTTGATTCAAAGGATGTACAACTTCCTGTAAAGTCGTTTCTACAAGTTCTTCCCAGTCCCCAACCAACACTGAGTCTTCCAATACACGACGATCTTTCCTTCTATATTCTCTTCTGGGAAATTCAGGGATAATCGACAATCCTCGAATCTTCTTCATGTATGCCCTAGTGTGTCTCCTTAGATCATTAACAACTTCATTGTCTACAGAATACAAATGTTCTCTATCTCCTCCTTTAGGAGTTGGATTGGAAAATAAACTGCTTGCTGAACTGTTACCGGTGGAATCATCTTGGGAAAACAGGTTTCCTCAACCAGTCATGCACTGGCTTCCCTCCTTCTAGTGCCAAAACTGTTGAGGCCTGGAAAATCGCAGGAAACAACAGTAAGGGATTCTCCTTAGTCAACGTTCCCAACTAGCATGTGACTGTTTGATGTAGGGAATCCGTCCGGTTTGCAGTCCGGCTACTGTAGGTCAAGTAACAAAAATTAAAAGGTTTTACCAGTTGCGGCTCGGTCCACCATATATATTTTTGTATTTTTACTTAAAGAATGATATGCAAGTGCCTACTTAACATGTAGAGTAATAAAGAATGCAAGCAGTATTCACAATGTGATGTGCAGGTTCTTACCTCTCGTCTTAAACTCTCAAGCATCTAAATCACACATATAGCAATAAAATAAATACTAACTAGGCTATCTCTAGAGAGCTAGATATTAATTCATGAGTAATGCAATACAGTCCACATGTTACAGCAAATCATAGATAGCTGTTCTTATAACCAAAACATATAAACATGAATAAATGTATAGATGACATGATAGCTCATCAATAGTAAAACTCCCATTACTCATAGTGGAAAACATTACAGAATATACTAGAGAACATTAAGGCAAGAACGTAGGTTTAGAAAGTTACAACGCTCTCATAGTTAATGAAACACAGTAAAAAATGGAATACTTCCCCTTCAACATCGTTCATCTTATCACATTGAGACATCCCACATAGCACCTTCTCCATAGGCAAAATTTGCAATTTCTTATTGTAAAACGAAGTAGTTCCTCTTACAAACAATAGTTAACAAGATTTTCCAGGGAAAAAAGCCCCTGTAAACTCTAACTATCCTATATTTAAACCAAATTAGCCAACCGTTTGGGCTGCCCCAATCGTGTGACCTTTGGGCTCCTTGAAACTATCGAAGATCACCATTTTGTCTTTTCTGTAAGTACTCATGATCCACTTTATGCGTTACGTTTTTATATTTTAACTTAACAAAATGGGATCTACTCAGTAACTGATGGATATTTCCAAGCCTGGGCTTCTGTCATCATCTATTATGCCTTGTCTTTTATTTGTCCTCCTTGAGATCTCATTGATTTCAGTATGAACTCTGCCTAACACGGTTCAGCCAAACTTTCTACTACTTCGTCTCCCAACTATGCCTTCTCGCAGTAATAATTTGTAAAATTTTCTTGAATCCATCTACAATTAAACGACATTTATCATTCATTACGATTGTATTTTCAATAAAATCAAACCACACCATAAAACGACTAGTCAAAAGAGGTCCTGTACTGCGCTCTTCTTATGAAAACCTTAACAGACACCAGAAATACTGTCTCGTCAGGGGTTTAGCTTCACAAACGACAAAAAGAGAAAAACGCATCGGTGGCTTAACACACTAAAACATTAGCCGGGTAGTCTTACTTACAGCCGCATAAGCGAATCTCAAACAGGAAATGGGCACCGCGAGACTGTTAAGTCAATCAGAGTCGGAAGGGCTATAACCTAAGCTCTAGGCAAAAGAATTTCAAGTTGGAAAGCGGAAAGACATCGACGTCAAAAATTAAGTGCACTACACAGCTGTAAGGGTGGAAGAGGAAAGGCTACAGATGCGTGACGAAAACCCGACAAGCAATTGGCAGGCGGAGCACTTACATGGCAGATGTCTAGTTGCTTTGGGAGCTGCAAGGGCGGAAGATAAACAGACTATAGTCTTTGATCCAAAACATAACTTTTACTATGACTCCAGATCAATGAAAAACGTAAATTTTTGGAACAACTTAAGGTTTCGCAGTGGTCCAAAACTTGTTTCACCTCCAAAACAATGGCTTTACAAAGAATTAATGTTTTGATTCATCTACGACCATCCTCCAATATTATAAACGAGTCGACGATTTGACACAACAATGGAAAAACACGATCCTTGTGCAGAATAATCATCGTTCAATTTTGCGATGAAGGATTCTTAAGGAAATATGGCTCTGATACGTTGTTTAAATGGCCTTCGAAACAACGGCTAGCATAAAAAATAAGCTCTCGAGAACAAAGTAAGAAATCGTAGCTCAAAGGGGTAACAATCAAACTCTACATCCTGCAACCCACAATAGTTTCAAACATTAGCAATTTTCTGAAAACAGGTAGAGAGTTAACCTTAAAGAAGCAAAACAAAAATTTCATGGATCCAAATGATTCTAGGCGATGCCGAAAATTAACAAGGGGGTCCAAAATTTGAAAATTTGGGGAAACAGTTGTAGCTGCAACAAGTACTTAAAAGTTGGACGTTCCAATGAGATTTGGGAGATAAAGACAAAACCCCATCCTTTAGACGTGTGGTGCATAGTTCTGTATGTGGGATATATTTGTGACAAGATCATTAAAATGGACTCATTGATGCTTCAGTCCACCACTAGTGGAGACTATCATCTTGGGAAAGGACAAACAAACCATCTTTATACCAAATTTGTTCATACTATTGGTGGATAATATAAATCAGCATTAGAGTTGAAAAACATTTTGGATTGAGACAAAGGCCATTTATACCAAATTTGTTAGTAGGATTTATTGGTTACTTGATAGAGCATAAGAGCACATTGTTCTAGTCCGTTATTGAGAAGTATGGGAGGTTAATCCAAAAAGTAGTATATTTCCCAAAGGAAGTACAAAATAGAATGGGTGCTACACATTTACCAAATTGGATTTGTAAGTGAACTATGTTACCACCGACACCATCAAATTCAAGTTCACGCACTGGAGTTTTAAGCCAACTTGGTGATGGGTGCTCCCTCCATGGTTTATTGAGAGCACCAACAATTCACCAGGTCGATAACGCCTTCAAGCAACTCATCGTAAGTCAATGCATACCATGCAAACTATGATTATTTAGTATAGCTCAGTCTCACTCACCACTTTGTGAGATGAAGAGAGGAGGGTCAAACTCAAGTAAACAAGTTGGAGTTTCGTTCACTGACTCATTGATTCATTAAGTAATATTTAACCCCACTGGGAATGAATATATTTAACCCTCCCACCGAGCATAAAGGAAGGGAGACTATTAGGAATGAAGGTTAATTGTTTGGTACCACTGATTCTATTCGGGATTTTAGTGCGTCTCATAGAATAATTACTTATCTATGTCATTAACTATGAAAGTTACTCTAGGAGACCTATTTCATGGATCCATTAGCCTCTTCTTTTTCTGGTGGAACTAATATTATCCAAAACCTTATTTCTACATTGATCTTTTACAAAAACCTTCGTTATTATTTATTGAGTCGGATGGGCACTTCACTTAGCAAGAAGAACTCACTTTTCGTAGATGCTAGTTGGCAACTTGGCTTGGGCCGTGGATGGCTAGTGACCGAAAGCATACACATAGGGAAAAAAGAAATTTTATAGTTATTTGTTTGCATTTATTGGGTGTGGGATTTACAATTTAAAAAGAGCGATTTTACAAAGAGAAAATGTAAAATTGTGTAATTCCATAACTATTTTTTTTTCTATCCCAATCTGATTTCCTCACTAGAAGTCGAACAAGAAAATCCATTTATGTTATGAAGTTACAAACATGCCTCAATGCCTTCAGGTGTTCATCCATCTCGTTCGATGGGTTCCTTCATAAAGCGAACAATCTTACAAGTTACTTTTCGGTTATCCAACTGGCATATGGTAAAATTATGCAGCTATAACCTGGGGTTACACTGGTCAACTATACAACAATAACACGACATGGTGCGTAGAAGATTGAACTTAATAATATGGAAAAATCAAGGAGCGTAGTCGCTTGAACTTACCGAGGAAATGTAAACTAAACTTTTTAACTTAACATACTTATGAGTTAGACATAAAGAACCTAACTAATGATTTGGTAATTATATCCAATCAAGATGAAATGTTATATATTGCCACGCCGGGCAAAAATGACAACCCTATATCAAAAAGGACCTTCGTTTGATTCCTAGAAACTATCAGTGGCATTGACCATAAGGCAAAGAAACACCCGCTAGCAGGTTGAAATCACATATATAAGTTTGGCACCTATACAGTGTTCCTACATAACAGAGCAATAGGTTAACCTAGTCAAACTTATGCTACTTCCACTGGTGTGTTCTATTTTCTAACATTGTTTCCCTACCTATTCAAGTGTCCCACTTGGAGTAACAAAACCTAGTGGTTCATCCCTATGTCCAAGCGCCTCAATAATCAATAAACAATGAGTCCCCCCACCCTTTTCAGCAATAGTTTGAAGTAGGGAAGTCAAATAGTAAATTAATAATAATAAAAACATTCCAGTGCAAACCCCACCCAATAATATTATTTTATTATATATATCCATGCCAATATTCATGTTCAGTGGAATTATTCTTGACATTCTCAATTTTATTTTTGGTAGACTTTATAGGCATATTGACCTTATTGGGACTTTGGCTTAATATGACAAACTCAGGTATGTTAATAGTTTGAGTATTATTCTTTATTTTTTTCATGTTCTCCTGAAGTTTCTTAATATTGGGAAGTATCATGTTATCTTCTTTAAATGAGCTCTGACTCCTTATTGTAACATTTATCTTCATCCTCTATATTAAACATGGAAACACAATCCCACACAATCAACGTGTCATCTTCTTGTATTTCTGTCAGTTCATGACCTTTCTCTTTCTCATCTCCAATTTCCGTTAACTTGGAATCCAATAACTGGTTCATCACTAAAGTCATAGAATTTATCCACTTTGGGCATTTTTTCTCAAAGTGAGGCTACTGATGGAATGTATAGAAATTGTCCATTCCCATCTTTGTCAAATTCATAGTCGAGGGACTATGTGAGGGAGGTTTGGGCTGACCATTATCATCTCTCTTTTTATAATAAGGTCTGTATTGTTTATGGGCCTCCTTCTCCTTTTCCAAATAAAGTACCACAAAAAGTAAACACTATTCAAGTATAAAAGAAACAAGAAAACTGTGTGAATAGGAGTGGATCAAAATTCAATATCCTCACGAGATTATCAAGGCTTCACAAATCATTATATACTATAGGGTCCAACAGTAAAATGCGACAAGGAGGATTGGGACCATACCCTTTTCTGAATACCAAACTACCTGGATGACACGTGCGTAGTAATCTCCCCGAGTTTTGTTCTCGGTGTATTGCGATGCCAAGGTGGACAAAAGGTTAACTCAGTTGGTCACAGAAATCCTAAGAGGGTCTCCCAATGTAAACTAGGTACAGTGGAGCTCAACTTTGTAGTGGTGTTTTCTAATGCACAACCATACAGAAGGGACCTTCTGATATACAATTGAGTAGGTGGAGTACCTTTCTATATACCTCAATGGTACGTGAAAGTTCGTTCTATATACCGATGGTACGTGGAAGAACCAAACAGTCCCCGGGATGTAGTGTAGGCATAGAACGACAGTTTTCATGCTTAACGACATTGAAAATTGTCACTAACTTACACACAATTACTAAATTATCTTAAACCTAATCTAGCATTAATTTTATCTTGAGCAACTAAGTGGATGCATGAGGTGTAGACAGGAAATGTAAAAAGAATGAAAATCCTAGCCACATGACACTGCACATTTCTCTTTCGATGAATGCTACCTAAGGTAGGGAAAGAGATTTTTGTTAAAGAAGAAATAAATAAGAGATATAAGAAAACCAAGTTCTAGTCAAAGCCAACTATGAAGCTTGAATATCAACATACATCACAATTCTTGAAAATACCTATGAATTCTTACATGAGCAAAGGCTTGTTTTTTTTTCTTCTCTTTTGATTGAGTTTTCTCTTCAAACAAACATGAATATGAGCAATAAGGAAATGAATAAATTCCTTCCTAGAGTTCACTAATTCTAAATTTCTGCGATAATAGTCCAAAAAGTGAAAATGAAATCAAATATACAACACATCTTAACAATGCACAAAACAAAGTAAAGAAACACTTTGATTTTCAAATGCATGCATCAAATTGAAACTTGATAACTATACTATTTTCATAACTACAAACAAAAAATGAGAGAACATCTACAACACTTCATTCATTTAGAAATCGAAAGGAATAGGAAAAACACCCAAACAACTCCAAATAGTCAATAATTTCTCCAAGACAACCAAAATGCAACAAAAAATCAATGATTGAGGGGAGGAAGGGTTTGGAGATCAGATCTGACTATCCAAATAGATATGAAGAGGTATGGAAATATGATTAGGAATGGCAAGGAAGAACTAACAGGTGGAGGATTGAAATTTCCTACCATAACCCATTCATTCTATTGACCAGTAAATCATCCCAAAATCAACAAAACAACTTCTAAACAGAGATAATGGTAGGTCTAGGGGGTCTAGGGGCCTAAACACCAAACTCCATCAAACCAAAATCCCCAAAAGAAGGAAATATGAGCTGATATCCAAGTTTTAAAGGGCAAGCACACCTTCCTATATTGCACCAGAGCGCCTAGTAGGGGTAGGCACACCTATAGCATTACACCAGAGTGCCTAGGAGGGGCAGGCGTACCTACAACACCGCAAAAGAGCATCAGAAGCACACTATCTCTTAAGGAAAAGAGGGTCGGTGGAGACAACACTTATGAAATTGAAAATTTATACTAGCAGTGCTCTATCTACACAACCCAGGTGCGCTAGTGGAGAAACAAACAAGGTAAAAGCCAAATTTCCTATGGGAGAAGGGTAGAAAGTATGATAGTGATCCAAATAGCATCAAGAGGATGCAATACACTTTTCAAAGAAAAAATACAAAGGAGGGAGGGTCTCTAGAGGCTAGCAAAAGGATTGATAAACCGATATGAAATCAAAAACAAAAGAAATAAGATCTATGCACATCCCCAGTATGGTCGTCAAATTTTTTACCAGATAAATCTACTAAAGCGGACTCAAGCCAGATCTCCCTAGTCTTAGTGGATCTAGAACACATCAAGTACATAATACAACCTACTTTCCTATATCAAATAGAAATGCAAGTCAACAGATAGATTGCCTACTTGAGGTTTGGAAATCCTCTTCTCTCTTTGTTGATCCAAGCTTCAGAACCTTCAGATCTTGAGCTGCAAAACCCTATAAAGCAAGTGGAAACAAGAAAATAGTACATGTGTATCCAAACATGAATTGATCTAAGCTAACAGTTAAGGAAAAAATATCTAAACATCATCAATGCAACAATATTTATGGAAAGAGATTTGTATTGCTGTAATCAAGGAGATATATAGAATTACAAAAATAAGAGGAATGTCACAACCAAGCCTTAATTCTGCAACTTTCCATCTAATAATCCAAGCCAATACTCCAAATCAAGATAATAGCCTCCCAAAGGATGATAGGGATCACCTAGAAATTCCACCAGCATAAAAGTACAATAGTTCTTCCTCTTTTTAGAATGGAGAGAGGGTTTAATTTATAAGGCTAAAGGGATTGAGTAGGTTGAGGATTAGGAGGAGGGGTCTAAGGGATATTCCCCATAGGTTAGGAACCGAATACCACCTCACCTATAATGTAGGAAAATTACTCCACCTCATCCACCTTCAAGAAGGGCCTCGAATATTTATTTGTGGCCCTCAAAACACCATCGACGCACCTAGCAGTAGGATATAGAGCACTGATGAGCCTAGCATGAGGGGAAAGAGTGCCACTTGTGCACCTAGCATGAAGGGAAAGAGTTCCACCGGCACACCTATAATGAAGGGGAAAGGCACAGGCCTATCTAGAAAGCATAAAGAGGGTAGTATCAACCTCAAATCAACCTAGTTTAGCAGAGAGAACTATAGGGATTAGACATAGGCTTAACACTTGGCTCAACATGATGAGATTTCAATGTAACAGTGCAGTAGGAATAATGTTGTTTATAAATCCACATTGCTACTTAAGTTATGTAGCAACTGTGGTTCAAGATCAAATACTATGGGCGAGCTTCCTCCCTTATGGATCCTTCCACATTTTATCTCAAGTACTGGCATGGATGAGTTTCGAGTTTACGATGACTCAAAGGTAATTATCGGTTGGGCTATGAATGTTAATGTTATCCAATACCTTCATCTTTCGTCATGGCTAAAAGGACGTGGTTGTTAATTAATTAGTTCTAGTAGATATATTTATCACATATTTATAGATATTTCAACCACATGGCCAATATAATCTCAAAAGAGGGCCATGAGATGCCTGTCGGTTTATTCCTTCTTGAGAAATGGGAAGATAGATCCCTTATTTCAGAGGGGAGATGTCGACATATTTTATGCTGAATTATAGGTCTTTGTTTTAGGACAATGTTTGGACTATAACTGTGGGGAATATTTTCCGTGTTTGGGATGGTTTTATTTTTCTCTGGTTTTGTTATGTTATTGGTGAGTTTTGATCTCTATGTAGGATTGACAATTTGATGTTTTTTTATCGACTATCAGCTATCAGATTTGATGGACATGTAAAAATCAAACTTATACATATATAATGTATAGATTTTTTTTTTTTAAAAGTTAAAATGTTAAGAAGGTCAATATTGTAAGAAATATTTTGAAATTATGCTCTAATGTGGGTACATGTTGAATTTTAATGAGAAAGTTATTTTCATCTTGAAGCCTCTTAGATTTCGAAGAGTTGATACCGCCACATCAACTGAACCATCAAGTCTTGAAGTGACATACACGGCCTTGTTATGGCATGTTGATTTTTGAAAGGGTATTCACTACTTGATTTGACAACCTATCAAATTTCAATAAGATAGAGCATTCATAAAATTATGAAGAACCAAAGTTTAAAATGGTAGCCACCATCTAGTTNGATTTTTGAAAGGGGATTCACTACTTGATTTGACAACCTATCAAATTTCAATAAGATAGAGCATTCATAAAATTATGAAGAACCAAAGTTTAAAATGGTAGCCACCATCTAGTTCCATGTTATCAAATGTTAAAGGGGAAAAGCCATCAAATTTTTTTCTTTCATAAATTTTGAAGAACCATGCAATATTCCATTGGATGATTGAAGGATCATCACTATCTAAATTACCATCTTGTCAAAATTCCAAGGGACAAAGTATTACTGTTATAGTTAATTTTTTATGCATGGAAGAGTCAGATTAAATTAATGAACTGAAATCAGAAATTTGTATATATATGTAATCATCTATTTGAAGATAACCAACCAAATCAAAGATTTTGAGTTATATAGAAAAAAATAGTTTATGCTCTGTATTTTCATATACTTTGTTTTTCTGAGTTTGTAAACTCATTGAGAAATATTTAATTGAGATTTTTTGTAGCATATTAATTTTTAGTTTTAGTTTTTTTATTGTAAGATTGAAAAAAATAGCTTAAGTGTTGGAACATAGTATTGGATAAGTTTATGAATGCAAGGGTCATCAAAAGTTGATTAAGTCATTTGTTGTTACTCACATGTAGGTGATTGTTTGTTGTTACTCATGCAGAATATGTTATTTATGGTTCTGTAGATATCGATTTGGTGTTTCAATGACTGCTAAGTGTTGTTGGCACTAATATTGACGCTCCTGTTCCGTCCTATAGTGGTATGGATTTTGTGAGCCATCATTGTAGATAGAGAAAAACTCTCTAGTAGTAACCTAGAGAGTTTTGAGTGATGTGCATTGAGTCAAGTCTGTGGACAGCGTTGTTGAGTTGCAAGACTACATTAGCAAATTTGTTGTTATGCTGAAGAAATCAGCTGCCATTACTGGAAATTTATTTTTTTATTGAAGTCTTTGCTAGTGAAGCCCATTATTGTTAATTAATAGCTCTCATGGTATTCTTTTATGAAAGTGAAGAAGGACCATGAGGAACTCTAAGAATTTGAGTATTGTGTACATGGTTTGTTGTGAAGTCATTTTTGGTAAGTGTTAAGAGATCTTGAGCTTTGGGAGAGATTGTGTTTGATTCCTATGATCTTTGTGTCTTGAAAAAGAGACCACTACCATTGAAAAGTCTATGCAATATTTATTGAAGATAGAGTTTGGTAGTGTTGATGCGAGATGTAGATTTGTGTGAAACAAATTATATTTTCTTAAATGGTGTTTTGCCTTTGGCCTTGACATTTTGGTATTGTTGAAGCTACTTGTTTGAGGTTGCTACTTGTGTGCTATTCTTGAAGGAATTTTTTCATGGATGTGTTTACTGAATTTTTGGAAACTCTCATGGGTATTTTATAGAAGAATTAAGATGAGAATTATTTCAAGATTTTGTGCAGTATGATTTTTCCATCTTTATTGAAACAAAGATATTGACCACCGATTGAGGGAATGTTTCTGAGATGATTGAGTGTGTGCTTAGAACTTGGATACTTCTCCACACCATCTAAGGATTGGTTAATGGTCATGTGCCTTGTTGATGGCATTGATAGGTTGGAGTGTGTGGGAGTATCTATGTATGCACTTTGAAGCAATTTGAATTCAAGGGCCTGTTGCAGCTGCAACTTTTATCCCAATTTTTTTCTTAGGGCCCCTTTATATTTTTAGTTTCTTAGAAGGTTTAGAAAGTCTATTTTTTCTCACCAATATTTGTGTCATGTCTTATAAGTTTGACTAAATGAAAGTTGTTTTCCTTAAATCAGATGCACTCTTGATAGTCTTTCTGATGTATCAGGTGCACAATAGTCTAGATAACCAATGTTTTATATCAGATGCTTTCAAGAGTTTTCTTTCGACGTACCATATTTTATTTTGTCTGTCGCATTAGAAAAGTATTTCCAAAGGATCCAGAAGCTTGGTCCAAAATTGTTCTGACGCACCGGATTTCCCACATTCTATCCATTTTCGATATCCTCAAAATCCTTGTCAACTTCTCTCCCGCTGTGTCGGCTGTTTCTTTTTAAGTTTTTTGAGGAATTAGTGGTTCTCCTGGTTGACATTGAGGATGTGAAGTCCGAAGTATATCTGATTCCTTCCCATAGCACTTTCCAATGCCGACCCAATATTAGTGGTCTAGCCTGCCAATGGTCGTTTAACTGTTTTAACCGTTTCGGCATTTGCGCCCGATCTCTTTGAGCTCGATCTTCATAAGCCATCTGAAACTTCACATATTCTATCAAGTTCATATCCGATGCATGTTTGGCGCATTTTCTATCCCATCCGAAACTTCTTTTCACCTGCGTTCAAGATTATATAATCCCGTCGAGGCTGTTTTACGGTAATTGTTCACCGCGTCGTTTTCCAATTGGAGATATGGAGATGCCAGCATATGAGTGGTTTGTTTTCTAGTATAGGTCACGCTCGTTGAGATCATCCTCATATTTTTCCAAGAAGGATCTTCTACCTTGTCCCATTACTCAGCCTTTCTAATCACGGCTTTGTAGGGTTAGGTCATTTTTTCATTTCTGTGGAGGATGGGGGTATTTGAATATTGCATTGTTTTTTCCTTCTTATATGGGGCTTTACCTTTTTGCTCTCAAGTTGTGCCCACCGTTTTCTTTCACGTTCCAGCCCTTGTTCCTTTATCCGCAGTCGACCATGAGTTGTTTTCTGAGATTCGTTAGAAGAAAGAGGGAAGGGTGTAGACAAGCATTTTTTCGTCTGCACCACTCCCTCATCTCCTTCACCATATTAGGTAAAATGCGCAATCGTTGGTCAAGTGCAGTAGTTTTTTCTTGGGACACTATAGGAGGGATTTTCTTCTTTTTCTTCTTTAGGGAAAACCTTGTTTGTTCATTCAGAAGGTTAGCCATCCTGTTGTTTTCGAGGTTTTTCTCGTCATTCGTATTGATTCCCATAGAGATAAGGTTGTAGTAAAACCTTAGGGTTTGTGTAATGAGATTTTTGTCCCATTTTTTTATGTCTGAACCACCTCTTGAAAGCTTTGTGGTTTATATCCTCATAGAAAGAATGCACATTATTGGGTGGAAGCGAAGTTGATTAACATGCATTATGATGATTTGGTAATGTTATGTTTAACATTGGTTGTTGATTTCAATATATAGTTTATCATTTATATGTGTGAATAGACTAAATCTAACTTACTATTGTATGATCAACATAGGCTTGTCATCCACACAACAACATGCCTCGAAAACAAAAAAAAAGGTGTAAACAACAGATGAAGAACCAGAGATAGAAATAATAACTTGAGTCGAGGTTATCTATGAAGAAACCAAATCCATCATGGGTGTTGATATTGAATACAAATGGGGGGAAATATACAAAATTATCTCCAATCAGAATGTTCCAGATGCTGGATTGGACGATTTTCCTATATATGCTAATATCGAAAGATCAACAATCATGATGGTGGCCACACAGCGAGATATTTTCCCTTGTTTAGAGGTAATAGGATAAATCCTTCCCAGGGATGATGTGACAAGAATGATCTTGGCTAATACTGAAGGGCAAGGTTATGCTCCCTATAGCCCATCATATGCATCCATGGCCTACAAGTTGCCAACACCCGAGAACTATTTGACAAAAGGATGGTGGAAGGACCTTAATCTAGATGTTGTGGAAACCGTCAAAAGGATGAAGATCCTAGGAAAGAATTTCTGTACAAGGCCTTCCGGGGAGTATGAAACTGCAAGCCTTCGTAATACATATAGGTTGATAGCATTGATGTTAAACATGATATTCAGAAGAGCAAATGGAAAGAATTTAAAAATAGTTTGGGTACCATTAATTTTTTTGTGGCTACTCAAAGCACCATATTCAACTGGGTCGACATCGTGTCTAACAGTTTGTCTGCATGCATAAGTGCAGCACTAGGAGGAGTCTCGCAAAATAAATTCGAATTCTATACGAGCTCAATTTTGATTGATTGTATTTTATGCATGCAACCATTCCCATATTTGAAATTCCAATGGGACAAGGATACGTCTCTTATATATGTTGTCTATCAATTGTTGTGGGAACACAATTACTTCATTCACTACAATAATATTTGTGAAAATTTTCTCATGCCATTGTGCACAATGGTTTTCCTTATTGAGTGTAACTGCATGTTCAACGAGGCTTTGAATGTTGTGAAAGATAATGGACATTGTTACTTAACTGAGGAGGGTTTGTATTTAAGAATGTTTCCTTGATCGAGGGATCCTTATCTTCTGCCAAAGTATGCTATTGATTATGTGATTCATAAGGATGTAGTAAGACAACTATACATTGATGGAGGTTGTAAATTCCTATTCGAACAAAAGAAGGCTGTGTACCCTCCAGTCCCATTTTATATAGGGAGTTACAAATTTTCCAAAGTAAAGAGTGCGACAGAATTTGTGAAGGAGGAATAATATTTTCACTTTGGCGGGATGAGTTTCCATAGAAATGACTCCGAAAATAAGGTTGCTGATTATTATACTATAGCAGTGGTGCATTTCGAGTATGCAAACTTTTGCGATAAAGATGAAGAAGTTTTCCAAAATGCTCGAAATATGATAGCTTTGAGAAGGAGGATTAAGCAAAAGATAACTACAGTTGATGGAAAGGGAAAGGTTGTTGAGAAACAAAAGAATAAATAATAGGAGGCTTCCAAGAAAATACAAGAGGAAGCACTCCAATTAGCCCGAGAAGGAGAACAGTGGTTGGTAGAAGAAGAGGAAGAAAAAAGAAAAGTAGAAGAAGAAGCCAAGAAAAGCGTAGAAGAGGAAGAAATTATGAAAATAAATAAAGAAGAAGAAGCTCAGAAACAACAGAAAGAGAAATAGAGGTTAAGGTTAGAAGTGGCTGATAAAGGAAAGGATCTTGTAGAGAAAGCAACTGAGGAGGTTTGGTGAAAGGAGAAAGAGGAACATGATTACGCAAACCAGGAGCAAAATCAGTCTTATGTGGATCCGATAGAACCCTCTATTCCATCCAATCGCACAGTGAGAGGAAATACAGTTTCAGCATCAGGGATTGAATTAATCCCTTTAATTCCAACGAAAGAAGACGAGGTGGCTGATCTGAATACCATTTTCTATGATAAAGCTAAAAAGATAATTTTTAGGAGAATGGAGAAGAAAGTGAACACTCGAGGAAAGATTGGAGTTATGGTGACTGAGAAGACAATGCTTCATGGTACTGATAAAGATCTGAGACTAATGGCAAGGACCGGTGTAGCCATAGCCCTAGCTACCGAAGATAATGTTGATAAAATAATGATGGATTTGGAACAATCTCAAAAGAAGATTCCTCAATAGAAAGAAACCCTAAAAGGGGAAAGGGATCAAGTTCAAAGTTTGAAGAGAAAGTATGAAGACATTCTTTGTTAGATCGAGGGGTCCAAAGAAGAATGCCAAACTCTACAGTCAGACAAGGATGCTTTAGCACTATCAGCAAAAATCATTGAAGGAGAGAAGAAAGACCTGGAAAAGAAGATCATAGAAGCAGTGCAAAAAGAGGATACGACAAAAAAAAAAATAGAGGAGTTGGAATCCTAGAACCTTTATTTAAAAGAACAATTGGAAGTCACCAGAAGAGAAGAAAATGGACATCATTCCATTCAGAAATTTAGCCTCAAGGTTACAAAAGGAGATTAATTAGGTTTTGTTGAATCTTACAAAAGAAATGTATAAGGTGAGACAAATGGAGGGAAAATTGAAAGAAATAAGGCTCGGTTCAACACAATTCACAAGAATACTATAATATGTGGTAGAGCTGGTAAAAAATCAGTTTGCATGGGTAGAAACCCATTCAAACTTTCCATCTAATCTTCCTCATAAATCTGTAGGAGGACTTAAAATGGAGATAGCCATACTAAATTTTGGTTGTAAAACAGTGGTCAGGTTAAACACCGATATTGAAAAAACTATTAAAAAATGTCTGTAGTTTTACAAAGGTATACAACTAGTTCATCATCAGTGCCTAATTCTAGAGAACACCCCAGATCAAGTTTTCTCAATCAGAGGAGAGCATCTGCGGAATTTGCTGGAGAGGCTATGAAAGGAAGAGGACAGCCTAGCAAGGCTTGAAGTTGTTAGTGAAAAGGATATCGAGACCTGGATTATACAAGAATCAGGTCACCAGATTAAGTTAGATGAAGCTTTGGGTCAAATTAATCCTAAGATGAAGGAAATAGAATCCCAACTGTCCAAACATGAGGTATCAGTTCGCGTATTGGAATTTGCAGAGTACAAAGCAATCAATGAACACGCACAAGCATGCGATGTTTTTATTAAAACCCAAATTGGGCCCATTTAGTTGGCTTATCAAAAAAAATGAAAATTATTTAATATTTTGTATTTATCCTTTTTTCTAAGTGCACACATTAGAAGACAATTTTTTGTAAAGGAAGAGTCGAGGATAGACCAAAAGGGTAAGGGGGAAACTCAAGGGTTTTTTTCTGTTTGTATAAATAGAAGTGAAATAGATGTAGGAGAGGACCTTTTTTCATTCTATCTTTCTAAAAATTTATTGTAAGAATAACTACTTCCTCTTATAATACATAAGTTATCTCTTTTGCTAGAGAAGGAATTGTGGAGTCCCAAATGCTTGCCATAGATTGGTTAAATGTTAAACCACTTTTGTTTCAATTTTTTCTATGAACTATGAGATCATTCTAACTTATGAATTATTTCATGTTATGAATGTTTTCCTATTTATTTTTGTGAAACTTATGCAGTATATTGAGTAATGAATGTTTTAACTGACAATGAGTTATCTCTTTGTTTATCTTTCTACTTATATTCATGTATTCTAAAATATGAACAACTATCTGTAATATTCTAAATGCATGTTTTACAGTACACTACTCATTATTAATTATAATACTACTCCCTAGGAGTAGGTTAGATATAATTAGTTAGCATTAGTATAAGTTGTTCTTTGTTTATGATTTAGAAGTGAAAGAGGTAAGATGAGAGGTAAGAACCTACGCATCACATTGTGAACTCTTAGTTATATCTATCGATTGCACTTAATTAGGCACTTGCATATCATACATAAACATAAAACTAAAAAATACACTTAAATGGTGGTTTGGGCCGCAACCAGTAAAACAAGTTTTAACCATTAGTTGACCTACGGTAGCCAGACTGCAAACCAGACGGATTCCCCATACGAAACAATAATGAGCTAATTGGGAACGCTTATTGGGGAGAATCCCTATTGCTGTTACTTGGGATTTTCGAGGACTCAATATTTTTGGCACTAGAAGGAGGGCTGCCAATGCATGTCTTACTGAGGAAATTCATTTTCTCGAGAATACTCCACCGGTGACAGTTACAAAATCAATTTCCCTCAAAGACCTAGTCCTGAAGAAAAAGTCACAGAGTATCTCTATCCTATTGATAACGAGGTGGTTGATGATCTAAGAAGAATTACCAGGGTGTACGCAAAGAATATTGGAGGATTACCCATTATTCCTGCTTTGTCGAGAAGAGAGTTTCGTAAGAAAGACCGTCCTTACTTGGATAACTTAGTATTAGTTTAAGACCTTGAAGAACTGGTAGAAATAGCCTTGCAAGAAGTTGTCCAACCTCTAGATTAGTTAGGACCAAATTTCCCTCACTTTTCTCCTTTTTGAACCCCTGTATAGTTTACTCAATCTCCACTCAGAAGCATGACCAATGTGAATGCAAATAATCCTGCTCCACCACCTACTTGGAGGGATAGATATCCTCTAAACGTTACCCCTCTGATGCATGCTATGCCTCAAAATTTTGACAAGTCATTGCCCAAATTTGAACCAAATGAAGGAATTCTTGTGGATGATCATTTGCAAAGTTTTAATCTGGATTTAGAAGGTTTAGAAGTAGCAAAACATGAAGATGTAGTCTGCAGATTGTTCCCGCATACTCTCAAGGTAAAAGAAGCCTCATGGTATTTTTCCTTGCAGGAAAATTCAATTACAAATTAGAACACCATTGAGAGGTTGTTTAGAAACAGATATGGAATCCAGAAAACCCAAGCTGCTTTAATGAAAGGGTTGATTTCCCTAAATAAAGAAAAGAAGGAAAGGGTACATAACTTCAGTCAGAGGTTTGCTGCCTACATGAACAACTTTGATGCAACTACAAAACTGACTGAGCTCACCCTAATTGAGTATTACACCTCAGCTCTTGGTCATGACTTAGCCATGTTTTTCAAAAGATCTGTTATACCCACCTTAGTAGAGACTTATGAAGAAGCTAAGAAGGTGGAAGCCGAGATGGAAAGTATAGACCAATATCCTATACAATCAGAAGAGAAAACTTATGGGAATTAAAAGCCTCTGAGATTCTTAGAGAGTTCATATTTAGGAGACTCTCCTAGAACCACAGGTCAAGAGACCCCTTTTCAGGTTGTTTCTTTTTTTTTCCCCCCTTGTGGAGTTGTTGTTCCTCCCTTTATGGCCACTTTGAACCTTCCCAAATTGACTATAGGATTACCTGTTTGGTTATTCTCCAATTCTGTGATACCAAATGCATTCTTTGTGTTCAATCATGTTCCTTTACCGCATGAGCATCAACCTCATGTTAATCCTTCTCCTTCTTTATCGAATGTTGAATCGACTTCCCTTTCTTCCTACTCACCTTCTGAAAACTATGATGTTAGTAAAAAGATGAGTAAGAAGAAGACAAAAAGGAAGGATAAGAAGAAGAACACTAACCAGAAGGTCATAGCTCCAACCTCTGATTGTCATTTTTTAATCCCACCAGCCCCTGATCCTCATGCTTGGAGTATGGATGTACCTATTTTTGGCTCATGTAAACCTAAGTTCCCTTGTATAATTTGCAAGGGTGGACACCTTCTCAAGGATTGTCCTAGTATTTCCTGTGTGTCAGAAGTGTCATCTAAACATCTTGTGTCATCAGTCTCTAATCATCATGTTGATGATGCCCTATCAACCAGTGACTCTATGGTTAAGAGTCGTACAGGAAAAGTCAGGTCTCCTTGGTTGCTATGAAAGGATATGTATCGTACTTACCTTTGTCCTCACATGGATGAAGCTTCAAAGTTGTTAGAAGATATTACTATTCCTTGGTAATTAATTCCAACTGGTTGCCATAAGTTGTCCCTTGACATCCAATTGGTTGATAAAGTTGTCGATCCAGTTTTAACCTCGGTCAACCCCACTCTTCCTTTGAAGAGTGATGTTGAAGCGGTCGATCCAAGTCCATCCTTGGTTTATCCAACTCTTCCTTTGGAGAGTGAAGTTAAAGTGTTTGAGTCGATGTCATCTCCACCCAATCCCACTCTTTCATCAGAGAGTGTTAAGACTGAAGTAGTCTCTTCAACACAGTGTTCATCTTGTCCCTCTCTTCTAATAGAGAGTGAAAACCATCTAGCTGAAGTTTTCGTAGTTAGTTCCGATTGTTCTACGCAAGAGGAATTTTTTTCTCTTTCGACAGAACCCTCTCTAAGTAGTGACGTTATTTCCTTTGACTGAAGTAACCTAACAGAATATTGTCTTCATTCAAGTGTTCCTTTCCAGATATATGTGAGAGTTACTTCTAAGAGTATACTCCACACTATTGTTGACAAAGGGGATTATGTTGGCATTATATTCTCTACTTCTTAGCAAGCCATAGGTTCTCCTCCGCTTGTGCTAGCCATCAATCAGATATTGGCTTTTAATCGTAGACCTAGTGTTCCTTTAGGGATTCTTCCTCATTTTCCTATTACTTTGGAAGGAAAAACTATCTGTATTAATGTCATGGTAATCTAAGGTGCCTTACATTTTAATCTTCTGCTTGGGCATGATTATGTTTATGCTATGAAAGCTATAGTGTCGACACTCTTTCAAGTAATGTATTTTCCCCATGATGGGAATATTGTGACCATTGATCAGTTTTCCTTTGTTAAACCTAACCATTGCATGACCCCTAGTCATCAGAATTCCATGAATTTTCCTCATATTCTTGTGGTTCCTTCCCCTTCCAGTTAGCTTCTTCCCATCATAGGTAAAATGGGGGGTATGGCTCTAGCCTCTAGAAATCATACTAGAGTTAATCCACTAACTTCTTATGTAAGGGGGAAACCCACCAACCTCTAGAAATCATGTTGGATTAGAACTGCCTATGAGAATAGTTCATTTTCTCAGTGACAAGCTCATTAAAAAATGAAACCGATGTTTGAGAGCATAGTTCTTTTTTCTGTGTCAATATCTTTAAAAAATGAAAGAAATGTTTTTGACATTAGGTTATTTCTTGGTTCAATCTCCTTAAAAAATAAAATTGGCCTCAAGTATAGTTTACCTTTTGGTTTCAAGATTGCATAAAAAAGAGACCATCTCAGAGCATAGTTCCCATTCTGTATCAAGCTCGTTAAAAAATGAAACGGATGTCCTCAAGAACAGTTATTTTTTGTTTCAAGCTTGTGTAAAAATGAAACAAGTCTCGACAAGCATAATTATTTTCTATTTCAAGCTTGTGTAAAAATTAAACAGGTCACCTTGAGTAGTGTTTATTCATGGTTTCAAGCTCGTTAAAAAATAAAAATGACCTTTAGTAGAGTTCCTTTTTCGTGTCAAGCTCGTTAAAAAATGAAATGAATTCTTCATTGTGTTAAGGTTCAATATTTGAACCTTCATTTCATCTGCTTGCAAAGAAGAAGAAACGAAGCTTGGGGGGCATGTACCCTTCCCCTTTTTTGGAATTTAGTTATTTGAAAATTGTAATGGGGGAAAGTACCAACCACTAGAGATCATGTTCAAAAATCACCCGTCAATGGGAGGGACCTTGAGCATACTTTCTCAATTTTGAGCTTGTTAAACCATGAAATGACACTTTGAGCATACTTCTTATTATGTGTCAAGATCGTTAAAAAATGAAGCAGATATCTTGAGAATTATTTCAATCGATCTTAGATCTCGTTAAAAACAGTAAGATGGTGTTGAGCTTACTTTTCATTTTTCATGCTCTGGTTAAAACATGAAAACTAGTTTGATATTACTTTATGAAAAAAAACCCTAATAGAGTCCTCTTTAAGCTCTTTTCAGACTCTTAAAATGTGAAAAGATTGTCAAGTGATCTTGTCATATTCACGCTTATAAAAGGAACTGAAGAGTCATCTTCTTGGTGATATTTAACCCCTTTTTTGGACCACGGGGCACTTATTACGAAAAAATTATACTCTCGCCAATCATGAATGGAAGAGTTCTCCTAGGAATTATTTTACACTTTTTTGGGCCCCGAGGACTGAATTTACGAAAAATTTCATCCTCGAGCCTTCTTAGTCATTTCAAACTCTTTAAACATGAAACGACAAATGAGTTTGCTTTCATCGAACTCATAAAATTAAACGATGAAGGACCCTTTTTTGGGAATGAACCCCTCCTTTCTTAGGTTCATAAAACATATGAGAATGGACTCATCGCTTCATGAGCTACAACGAGTGTTTGTTACCCTCTTTGAAATTGTAAAAATGAAATGAGGCACTCATCCTTCATGAGGGAGAAATTAAGGAAAGAGTTTGTTTTTTGTTACGACAGAACATAGTTACTCTTGAACATGGCACTCATTTGCATATGCATTTTAGTACTTGGGTAGCCAATTTGTCTTTGAGTCCTGTTGATTCCATGAGTCTTCTTACCTCATTGGAGTTGTCCAAGAGTAATCCTGTTGTCACTTGTATTCGGTTATTGGTATAATTCTCGTGTCAATACTGCCAATTCATGCCATTCCCATGTTCAAGAGAAATTTTGTCATCTATCTGCAGTCAGTTTACCTTCTATCATGTTGGTAATCTCTAAGTCTGTTTCATACATTACTCTGTTGTATGATTTAATCTAAAACATCTATGATTGTGTTTTCATGTCGATGATGGGGGATTCATTATGTCCCTCCTTCGATGAGTCTATTCCTGTCGATTTCAATGCCTCATCCAGGAATTATACTTAGAAACCAATACAAATACCTTGGTCCTGCATGCATCAATGGCAGGCTTACCTCACTTTCAACATGAGTTTACATCATTGGATCTTGATTGAAAGATCTCATTGAGAGTTCGACTCCAAGTCCTTTATTCACATTCGATGATATATACTGAAATACCTTGGGAATCATTGACATCAATGGTGATTTCCCTCACACTTGTTAATAATTTACATTAATGATTTGTAATCAAGTGGTTTCTATCATGTTCGACGTCAAGACATTGTAATCACATGGTTAGCTTCGTATCTTTGCGGGTTTGGCTTGAAGACCCTGGGTTATCTGATATTTTTCCTAGGCCGCGATGGATTTTGTTTTGAGTCATATTACATAGATCCACTTTGTATTAGTCGTGGCTGTGTTATCATCTCATCATTGATCTATGTTTTTGTTTATTAGCCATGATTGTGTTCAGTCGGTCTCTACGACGATGGATATGCATTTTATTGGTTGGAAGCTATGTTATGATTAATATGAGAGTTGAGTCAGTTGACATAACTCCAAGAGCTTTCCTTTCCTAGTAATCAACTAGTTAGCGGCAACACCGCGAGCTTACCCATTCTTACCGCCCTTACTTACTGTTCCACCCTAAGTGTAATATACTTATCCTGTAATAACCTCAAAGGATGCTTGCCATATTCTATAGGTCACCTCTCAACAAAAATGTACAATATACACTTGACCTTAAATGGATTAGAAGGAGAAGTACCTTCATAGATTAGAAGTCTCACTAATTTATCTTACCCGGTGTTATCGAATAATTCTTTCAAAGGAGCAATCTCGTCTTCACTTAAAATGATTCAAAAGTTAAAGAGGTTATATATTCACTTAAAATGCTTCAAAATTTAGGGAGTTTATATATAGGAGGCAATAATTTACAAGGAAACATTCCAATGCAAATAGGACAACTTAAAAGCTTAGGAATTTTGAATCTAGAAGAAAATAATCTTTTTGGACGGATCCCTGATTCTATTGCTTATCTTGTGTAGCTAAGATATTTATATCTTAATCAAAAACACTTATTAGGTAACATTTCTACAAATCTAGGAAATAGCAGGAACTTATTAGATCTATACTTATCATACAACATGCTTAGTGGGAACATACCACATGAGGTTGCAAATCTTGTAAATTTAGCTTTTTCTTTCAGCCTTTCAAATAATCTATTAAGTGGACCCATCCCTTTGGAACTAAGCAAAATGACCATGGTTCAAGCTATAGATATTTCTTCAAATTGGTTAACTGGATACATTCCAAGTGGGATCAGAAGCTACAAAGAATTATAATACTTGAATCATTATTCCAATACACTTGAAGGTCCAATTCCAACATCACTTAACGAACTTCCAAGTCTTCAAGACATGGATTTCTTGTCCAACAATTTGTCATGTGGAATACCAAAGTCATTAGCAAATATGAAAATGCTCAACGAATTCAACTTCTATTTTAACAATTTCTCCGGAGAAGTCCCAAAAGGTGGGGTTTTCAAAATATTGGCCCCATAACATTTATGGGAAATATTGGTCTTTGTGGACATTGGTTAAGTCTATCATCATGCTTTGTTTCAAACATAAAACTGTTTCATATATGAAAAGAGTTATTATACATATTGTTGTAGTTGTTGTCACTTTTGTACTATGTTTGTTTTTGGGATTCTTGTGGAGACAAAATCACAAGAGGCATGTTCCTTTAGAGGTTAGGGCATCCTTAAATGTGGTACATCAAAGAATTTCCTATGGAGAGCTCATCACTGCAACAGAAAACTTTAGTGATGCCAACTTGTTAGGAAAGGGTAGCTTTGGGAAAGTGTACAGAGGGTTTCTAAATTGTGGCACAATTGTTGCAGTGAAGCTTCTCGATTTGGAAAATGAATGGGCTCACAAGATCTTTGATAAGGAGTGCAAAGTATTAGGAAAAATTAGGCACCAGAATCTGATCAAAATCATAACCACTGATTCAGACCACCAAGTCAAAGCTTTGATATTCCCATTCATGCCAAATGGAATCCTAGATAAGTCGTTATATACCGAAGATGAACTTCTGAGTAATTTAAATTTGATTCAAAGGTTGAATATAGAAATAGACATTGCACATGGCATGGTATACCTTCATCACCATTGTGATCTAAAACCAAACAATGTGCTTTTGGGAAAAGATTTGATGGTGTATTTAATAGAATTTGGCATTGCTACCATATATTTTGTAGACTCTGAGGATTTACGTCTCACATCCACACATGCACTCAAGGGATCTACAGGATACATTCCTCTAGGTATTATTTGTGAAAGATAGCATGTTCGAGAATGTCATGAGTTTTCTATTTTTATTAAAAATTGTGAATGAAAAACCTTTGATGGGGATGTTTGATGCAGAATATGGATTGGGCAGATGTGTCACAACAAAAGGTGATGTTTATATCTATGGAGTATTTCTATTAGAGCTGATCATTAGAAAAAAACCCACCCACAACATGTTTACAGAAGCAATGAAGTTGCAAAAATGGGTGGCTAGTAATTTTCCAGATCGAGTTAGGGAAGTGGTGGATAAGAATCTATTAAGGAGGACTGGTATCATCGATGAAGAAGATAAGGAAATTAATTGTCTTAGTCTCCTTGTAAGTGTGGGTTTTCTTTGTACAAAATACTCCCCTAAGGGACGACCTACTACGATTGACATTGTGTGTATGCTACATAACATCTAAGAGAATTTTTCTCAAGTTATTGGCATTCAAAAATTCCAATCAAATATAACACATTTGCTAGCCAATACAAGCACAACTCACAACAACATTGGTGAAGACCAAAGCTCTTCTACATTGTAGTCTATTATAAGGGAGCAATGGTTGTATAATTGAACCATTAAGTAATTTGAGTCCATCCCATTAGTTTTATGTAGGTTGAGTTTCATTCCCTTCTTCTGCTTTAGGTGCATGTTTATTTGAGTCTTATTTCCCTCTCCTCTTTGTATGCTCATTATTGGGTTTATGTGCTCGTGTAAAAAATAAATTTAATATGTGACAAAGAATATATTGGAATTGTCTCTACATCTATAAAATCCCCTTTCCTTATATTGAGAAAAATTTATGTATATAAATCTTATTACATTTACAACAAAATGCAATGAAATTCAGCCTTGTTTTGTCTATGTTGTTTGAACCAAAGAAATGTATCTACATCTATAAAATCTCCTTTTCTTATATGAGGAAAAAATTATGTATATAAATATTATTACACACACACTAAATGCAGTGCAATTTAGTTTTAGTTCTGTTGTTCGAACCATATAAATATATCAAGAGATTCATTTTTTTTTACAGGATTAAAGAGTGAGTTGACAATTTTGTTTTGCAACCAAAACAACAATAACATGTTGACCAAGATGATATTTTTTAACCTTTTTTGGGATATTCAACTTGTTGCTCCTTTAAACCTAAGACTTTGAAGTTGAAATTGTGAAACAAGATCAATCAATATGACACAAATACCTAATTCTCAAATTTGTTAGTTATTATCTTGCTCAACTAACTTTCATAGGCTTGTAAAGAATTAGGCTAGACACCTTGCTTTAATAAAGATTTACTTGACAAAATTGAGAAGGGAACTTACTATTATGAGTTGAAGATTTAAACTTTGATTATACTTTTAAGATTTGCAATTTATTGTCACGCACTTTAAATTATTTACACACAACCTACTAATTTGAATAATATTATTTTGTTTTATAAGTAAAATGATTCTATTAAAAATACATAGTGTTACAAAAACACTGATGAGAGGGAGAGAGGTTGGAGACTAATTAAACAATTGTTTTTCTAAACAAGATTAAAAAACAATACCATGGTATTGTCTAGGGCCAATAACCAATATACCTCTTAGAAAAATCATACAATTAAACCATCTAGAAACAAAATTTTCCAATTTAGTTCCAAAATAGATAGATTGAACTCTATCTGATTCTTCTTGCTTCCAACTTTTGGTGCTTGTGAAAGAAGTCCATTGGGTAGATGGAAGGAAGCAATTTCTCTCTAGATTGTTGAGCTCATTGATTATGTAGTTCAACTTTTTTTTAGCACTATGTTGATACTCATCATGGTTCTCTTGTTTGAGAGACTTTTCTTAGTAGCTCTTTGCAATATTTTCCATTTTGTACCAAAACAACACTAGGAGCCGCTGGCTCTTTTCATTGTTGCTCTTGGTTTGTTTGAGATGCTTCCCGAAAGTAGGTTTCTATTAAGAAAGTGGTGTACCCACAACAAATCCCATTTCATTTTTGAAAAAATGAAAGGCCCCCATTAAATTTTTTAAAACTGCTACCTTCTTCTACACGATATCTTACTTTCATTTTTTCTTTGAGTCCTAATTTGAGTCCTATGCTCAAACATTCGATTATCTTTTGATAGTGGCTGCTTATAAATTTGTTCATTTAATCGAAGCTTCCTTTATGTGACTATTAGCATTGAACCTGGTTTGATTCTTTATGTGGCTTTTAAAGCACGCACTTAAAGATATTCATGATCTTCTCTATGCTCTAACGACCAATGCTTACATGGATGAATGATCCTCCATTGTTTTTCATGTTTGAAGTCTTTGAAAATCAACTTCCAACTAATCACTTACAAGACAATTGGATTTGATCGACATATCAATGTCATTTTCAATCACCGATGCATTTGAAAGTAAATAGGAATCAGGGCTAACTCGGGTAGTGGGCTATGTGTCATATCAATTGCATTTTCTTTTTTTCACCTGCTTAACTTTAATCCTAAACTCTCTTGATCCTTTTAGAATTGTGATCCTTTTAGAATTGTTTTGTTCATCTGGTTGAGTCAATTTTGACTTTTGGTTTGTCAAATTTCAGTTATAATGTTTAATTTGGTGAACTAGACACATTAGCAAATCAAAATAAAATACTTAAATGATTAGTCCGACAAAAAAATTGTTTATGCCTCAAAATATCAAATGTTAAATATATTGAAGATAAGATGAACCTTAGGCATTGCATCACATTTACCATAACCAAAACGTTTGATAAAAAAATGCATACACTTTGAAAATTGAACCCTTAATGTGATTTAACAAAAAATGTTAATTAATCATTTCATGGAATGACCATGCGATAACCTAGGGAATCATGTTAGAAGTGATATTGTGTTTGTTGGGAATATCTTATTCTTCTCCGTGGCTCAAATCTAAATTCCGACATTTGAGCCAAAGATTCGGTTATGTGCTTAATTGGGATAGCACTTTGGCAGATTAAATTAATTACTTTGGGTAATTAAACTCATTTAATTACTGAATATTTTCGTCAACCTCTACTAATGCATTGAAAGAGAATATATGATAGACAGTAAGAAAATCGACATAACCCAACTTGACCATTGCGTCATATTTTACGTAAAAGAAAATTCATTTAAAAAATCGTTTTACGAAATGTTATCAAAGAATTCAATTATTTTCCTTTAAGCTTAAGATTCTTAAAAATATTATTATCACTCAAACCAAAATCCATGATATGCAAACATGAGGACGCGCATTAATTTTATTAAGCTTAGAGAGATATGGTTTTTGGCTTAAACAAATATTTGAAAATAATATAATATCCTTAAGCTAACTCGTTGTGTTATTTTGCAAAGCAATAGTCTAAAGATGCGACTTTTTTTCACTGTTTATTTTGGTTTTCCAGTAATGTTTTTAGCTGAATCCAGTAATGATTTCTAGGAATTTCAAATAACAATTATTAAACCTGTATGATTTGGGTTTCCCAAAAGTTTATGACAGTGTTGAATTTGTTTCTACACTTGAAAAAACAATTTGAATTGCATAAAAATTAAATTCAAGAAAAGAAAAAAATCCTAATTAGGGCCACAAACTACGGAAAAAGTTACGGAAAAAGTTAAAAACTCGCTTGTTTAGACCGCTCATTTTGCAAATAAATAATGTTGACATGACAGACACATTATGTTTACTTAATAACTTTGGAGAAAATACTTAGAATATATTGTAATTTCAAACAAATGTTATATGCATATAATAAATTCCTCAGTGTTTAAGTGGTAAGTACAAATGACTTTAAAGATTCAGGATATTGGTCGTCACAAAGGAAAATGCCATGTGAGCACGTAAGAGAAATTATTAATGCATCATTAAAAACTCCAACGACAAACTCTGATAAAAAAAAATCCGACATCAAGGTCTGATAACATAAAAAGTCAATTAGATGAAATCTACAATTTGGGCACTCTAAATCTAATGACGTACATTTCACATGAACCCTAAAAGCAATGAATACATTTAAATCCTAAATATCAAACGAGGCCGCAAATGGGATCATGTGTTTAAGTCCCTTGTGTTTAAATCCCTTGTTCAAGGCACTCCCTTCCAATACTTAATGGAGTTGGTAACAGGAATCGTGAGACTGTTTTTCATCTTGTTTATTGAATCCATTTCCATTAGGGATAGGTTGAATTTATAATGAGTCATTGATGATTGGGCGAGTTAATAAAATAATAGGAATAGGTTAATAACAGTCTCGAGAGCTCTCTCTACCTAGTTTTAGGTTTTAATTAATAAGTTTGAATTTTGATTTTGTAGAATTCTTTTTAAACATAATCATTAGTATTTGAA
The DNA here is from genome assembly GCA_001517045.1 of Pseudotsuga menziesii. NCBI lineage: Eukaryota > Viridiplantae > Streptophyta > Pinopsida > Pinales > Pinaceae > Pseudotsuga > Pseudotsuga menziesii. Next base: position 184,604 of record LPNX010329681.1, read on the forward strand.
ACAGAGATATGCTTTATTTCAATGGATAAAATTGATCTTAAATTAGGAAATCAGAGTTTAATAGATGTATTCTTTTCATTCTTAAAGTGTGATTCATTTTAATTTGGTTGTGTTAAAGGTAGTGAGTTTATCCTTAAATTGAAAATATCATAGAAGAATATCTTTTTTAGTTTTTGGGAAATACAAATGATTTGGTTTAAACTTAGATTTTGATTATTTAGTAGTGATTAGAAATTAAATTAGCTTTCTGTTTGATTAAATTTTGGTAGTTAATTAGTTTTAATCGCAGGAAGAATAGTTGATTGTTTAAATTTTAATTAGTTGATTTTTGTCGTCCTAGGAATTAGTTTGGTTTCCACATTAGATTACTTCCAAGATTCTTAAATGCATAAAGTAGATTTGAAATTTGTAGATTGAATAATAAAACTATTAGTCTAGTATAAATCGGTACCTATGGGAACATATTGGTACCAATAGGTATAAGTCGGTACCAGTAGGTGTAAGTTGATACCACTAGGTGTAGGTTAGTACCAGTTGATACAAGTTATTGTAATTTTGGGGTTTTTTAAATAGATAATTAGTTTTAAGAGATTTGTCACTGTCAACTAAATACCCATGCAATTATTGGAAATCATAAGTTTGGTGTTTGGATGAAATTTCATAGAAAATATAAATAGGAACTTTAAATATCCTTTCGTGCATTTGAATAGATGAGTGATCAATTTAGTAGCTTGATAAATGAATGCTAGATTTAATAATGATGGATAGATTTAGAATTTAGATGTTATGAAGTTTAAGTTTAGTTTAAAATGGAAGAACATTTATGCACATGGATTAATAGATGGTTTGATTTTAGATGTTTTCTTTCACTTTATTTCATTTGCTGAGTTAATGAGAGATTTGTAGGATTAATTAGTAACTAGTTTGAATAGGCTAAATTAGACTCTCATCCTGCACATACTTTGCCTGCACCTTTATATCTACAATTGGGATGAAAATTTAATGTTGCATATTAATTAACATATAATTTCACACCAACATTTTGGTGCCTTTTCTGCGGATGTTCTAAAGGGATTAGAGCATATTTGTTTACATAAGTTTTATTTTTTATCTTATATGGACAACTTGGGGGAGAAGATAAAACAGTAAGACGAGAAATAAGAACCTATGCATCCACTTTGGTAGGGTTGCTCCAAAGCCTCGTTGTTTTCTTTTTATTTTGAAAAGTGTGGTGTGCTTTAAAATTATGCAATTAGTTTCTATTATTTATTTTTAGTTTGCTTAAAATTTTTGTTAGTGTGTAGTTAGTTTTCATGTCATTTTTTCGTTAAAAATATTAAAAACAAAAATATTTTGGGTGTTGTAAGCTCCACATGCACTAATCCATGTGTGAGACATGACCTAGTAACCAACAATATGGATTCAAAGATGATCACGAGTTTGAAATAACTCTCACATCCTAGCAACAACTAGGATCTCAATCTTAGCTTCTCAGACAGAACAAATCTTGACAGCATCCAAGAACCTATATGCCTCTCCAGAAGTAATAGAAAGAGAGTTCCATGAACATCAGCAAGAAGAGACCAAAGAAACATGGACCACATATGATGGAGAGAAATCCTTAGAACCTGATATTCAGGAGTTCATGGCATGCCCTTATGAAGATCCTTTATGCACTCAAGAGACCAATCATCTGAAAGAAGGAAATATACATGGCACGGTTGAAGAAGATATTCAGAATGAAGAGTAGGACCAAGGACATCATGATTATACTGAGCAATGGTTCCAAACCATCATTACATCAAAGCATCGCTATCTTTAACAACTCTTGGTATCAGATCATTTGCAACCACTAGTCTCTCATGCTTTTGTGTGCACTAAAGTTTATATTTCAAATCTAAGCATGAATGTATTTTCATGCCTGTTACACACATGGTTGCATTGGAAATACTCCTACACTCGAAGGAGATTTTATTTTGTAAAATGTAGAGTAGGATGATGTAAATAAATAAAATAGTAAAGATAAAAATAAGCTTTGTTATGAAAACCAGCTTGTCTAGCGCAACTTGGAAGAAACATTGCTTGAAAACCAGGAAACTGACGGGAAAAGACCCCAATAAAGTCTTTAATTTTTTATTGGTTCTTCAAATCATGTATGTTTTCAGGTCATTATGTTTTATACTCATATTGGATGATGTGGAATTCATTAAGGTCCACCTTTCAATGGTCTTGTCCCATTGACATCAGCAAATTATTTGGGTACCAAGACTTGAGGTTTGTATAGTGCCCTGGAATATGCATACATGAATGGCAAATCTCTTGGTTGTTAATCATGGGAATTGATCAATTCCTCTTGATTGACAAATCTTGTAGGTGACTCGACTTCAACGCATCTATTCGTACATGTCAAGATGAACTAAGGTACTTTATCACTCATTATCATTAAGTGTGAGTTTCTTCACATTGGTTAACAACATACCTTAATGGTCGGTAATCCAATGATTTATTTTAATGTTTGACATCAACACATTCATTAGCATGATAATATTTTTACCTTGTTTTTGTAGTGGTTGAAGACTATATGCTTTATGGTTCCACAACTTGCTGCAGTTTCTTTCCTTTTTTTTGGTAGTAGTATGTTCTAACAAGAGTTTGCATGAGGACATGTAAACCCTCAGGTGTGGGGGATGAGGACTCTTCCGATCCTTTTCAAATTCTCTCCATTTGAGTTCATCCAATAGCAGATCCAGTTCAGTCTCTCGTTCTCCCTTGTTCTCAATATATCTTAGTTGATTCTAGCATGTACCATGTTCCATTACATCCTGCAACACACATCAAAGTCAAGGTAAACTTGAGATAAACTAGATTTAAGACTCTTTAACTTATTAAAAATTTAAGAAAACATGATGATTAACCACTATACAATCTTTATACTTTATTTTTTGAAAACCATTATTGTTATCAATCATTAAAACCTTCCATCTTCCATCCACCATCATCCACAAAATGCATGCCCTAGTAAATCCATAGGAATGAATGAAATATGGTTCATAAGTACAAGGCACCATTTATACTGTCTTCTCCTTGTATATTATAAAGCATTCACAAAATCATGATGTTCTCAATAAGAGGATGAAGTCATTGTTGCATATCCAAAGAACTACAAAAAAACCATGCAAATACCTAATTCTGTTTCCACTTCCATTGTTTCTTCATATCATCTATTATCCCTTCATATTCCATATCTCACTTGTCCTCAATTTCATTTGAAAAAGAAAGTAATGGTGTTTCTCCACAAGAACCAACTCCCATATAAAAATGAAGAAGTTTATTTGCATGAAGACGTGAAAATCAGTAGGCGTGGGGGAGTGTTGGGTTGCAAATATGTTATATTTTCTACTATAAAAAGACCCATTGAAAATTCACGTTCCTTCATTTTTAATGCATTCAAACACCGTTATTCCATCACTTACTGCTAAATCCATCTAATCTACCTAGTGGTTAATTATTATGATTTTTTGTCGTTTTAACAATTAAAGTTTCCTTTATCATGCTTTTATCGATGAAGGCTTAATAATGTGTTGTTGCGGCCAAGAAAAATGTTCCTACACCTAGATGGAAGTCAAAATCAGATTTCTCAAACTTCTATACCAACGTTTCCTGCACGAGAGGTTCTCGCACCACCCATTCCTACACACTCAACAGTCTTGCACCAGGCTTATCCAAGTCTCTTGTGCCAACACACTCAACGTTCATGCACCCAAAATACCAGCTCGTACCAGCTCGAGTTCCAACTCGGATTCAAGTGGTTGATTAAGTTATGATTCGGTTCAGAATATTCAATCAAATCTAGAATGAATAACATGTGTTGATTTAAAGCTTTATTAATGGATGCATTTTCGAGATTATATTGATCTCTATCCATCAGTTCACGCTTCATTCCACTTCATGTCATGAAGACGTGGACTTATAATCAAACTATGGCATGCTTTTGAATCTGAAGATTCACTTTCAGGTTTACTTTGGTTCACAGCACTGTATGTGAAACCATAGCCTATAAAACTTGATCTATTTTTTACGAATGGGAGAGGAGGAAAATGATACGATATGAATGATAAGACAATTTCTCACACAATTTCTGGAGCAAGGATTTTATGAAATGTTCTTATGTTGATACCATAGCTTATATTCCAACTGATCAAGCGTAGAGGATGTTGTTGTCCATGGGATGATTTAGAGTAGATATGGTTTTCTTTTAGCCGATCTTTCCTCTTGGTAGGGCCCACCAAAAGGTTCAGTTCACTCTCCCTCTGTATTTATAATTTAATCAAATCGAACATATATGTTTCTAAGTTGAATTTTGTTAAGGGTAGCTTCTTACATTATTGTTGCGCTATTAGAATATCTTGACATCATTTGATTTAATTAGTATTTCAATATTTAAACTTAACGTAGTGATAGTGAGTCGAACATAGATTTCGTTACCAATGATTTTCATTTTATTGTTTTTAAGATAAGAATTTCATTTATGAATAATAATGGTGAGACTCTTTTAATCTTGTTTTTTGAATCCATTTCGATTAGAGACGGGTTGTAATGTCTCCAAAAATTGAAAAAAAATATATTATAGGCTAATGAAAACTATCCAAAGGGGATCATTATTACTCATGCAGAATTACATCCGCTACTTATACTTTCGATCTCTTCAGAAATTGTCCATACTGTCTTGTTAATGTCTTATACATTTAGTGATTATTAGTTCATTTACTTCTTGTGTCTTAATTCTGTTATTTAAACTATTTATACATCTTAGTTATTACTGTCGGTGAATTAATGAATTGTATAGATCATTGTTTTACTCCTACACATGTGTACTTTGTTTATTTAACAAAAACTAACTTAACTTTGTTGATGGGAACAAAGTGGTGGAGTGGCAGGACTTGTTCTCCCATGACGATATGAGAGGTAAGGTATTACTTGGTTACATAGGCTTACTTAGTTCAATCGAAGTAAGGTACCTCTTTTATTTACTTACACAGTTCATTACTTTGCGATGGTATCTGGTGTAAAGTGTATTGATTGTCTTGATCCTAGAGGACCTGCTGCTAGTTGTTCTACTGCTTATCGACTTGGTTTTATAACTCGGTAAGTGTCGTTATCGTCAATGTAGCTACTGCGGATAAATTTCCTATACACTAATTATTCTTCGTTATGCTTTAAATTCATTAGTCTATATGTCATTAATACATTTTACATTCTATGTATATTCTTACTATACCTATTAGCAACTCTTATGTTCTTTTATTTGGGAGGCTATTATAATGGCTCAAGAGCAGACCTTGATCCTAATATAGGTAAATACATTACCATGGCATACTTCGGTTCTTATGCTTGAGACTTGTGACAAAAAGGAGACAAGTCCTAAACTTTAAACCTAGGGTTTATATATTTTTTAAAAACCTAACCTTAAGACTCGCATATGGACTAGTGCATACCATGTATGAAACCGTGCTTTAACAAAATTTGTATTAATAGGAGGACTGTGCTAGTGTAGGGTGGCAAAGATATAACATATGGTTACACCATATGTTACATGGGTTTAAGCTTTTGCATGGTGAATGAAACCCATGATAATGCAACAAAGTTGAACTATGGAAGAGTGGGTTTGGAATTTCGATAGTGGTTACGAGCTGGTACATTTAACGTTCTTGGTAATCGTGGCAGCCCCAAGCTTAGGGCGTGGCTCACGATTCAGTTTGGTCATTTCGTTAGGATCTTTGGAGAAATGGGGTCTCGGCTCTATGCTGTGAAGGAGACTACACTCTAGAGATGAAGGTAAGCTTCTTCTGGTTTCATGACTGCATTTTATGCTTTGTTTCGTGGCTCCTTCATAGTTAAAGTTCTCAATCCAGCCATGTTTGGTTGTGGTTACAGGTGGCAGGG
>LPNX010329681.1:205660-228416 GCA_001517045.1 Pseudotsuga menziesii
CAGACCATACACACCGAAGTCTTGTAAATTTTAGTAAATTTTGAGATGGGTGTTCTTGTTAAAAAGAAAACCCTCTAGGAACCTCTTTCAATCCAAGTGGATCTCAATCGGGGAATCAAGGAAGGGTTAATTTTATAATAGTGATGAAATAATTGATGAAAAGGAAAACACAGATAGACAATTCCGGTTTTCTAATTAGTCCTACCACGCATCTCTTTCCCCTTTTGGGTCAATCTAGAAGTCGCGGGGTAAGTATTAAGATTACTTTTGAAATCTCAAATATGGAATATGAAAATGATAACAAATCAAAGTATACCACCCTGCAGATTAGAACTACACTATATTGAAAAGAGATGAACAAAAAGTAAAAAATTGACACCAACACAAATCCCCCTAGGGGGGATGGTGAATAGGCTCCAAAGAGCCTATTCGAAAGGACCTCTTCTTTTTATTAGCAGTGATTTACAATATCAGCAAATTGAAACTAATGCACTTTGTTCCTTGTTATCTAGGATCCAAAGGCTTACAACAAGCTTGTAACAAGCTTGAATTAAAACACAGCGGTGGGGGAAGCTTCCGAGAAGCTGTGGTTCGTCCAAGAGTCAGAAATTTGGCAGAGTCTCCTTCTCTTTTATGTTAGACCTGCTAAAAACCAGTGAGCAATTAAAATCAAATGTTCCCAAACACACTTTAAAAGTGTTTTGGATCACCACGCTAATTACCAAAAAAAAACTAAGTAAAAATTGTTAAACAAGGGTAATCTAATTTCTGGAAAAAGGAACCAAGGGAAGCAATCTTTCCTCATGATCTTGGCTTGCTGTTTGGGAAGCCAATGATATGTGCACTTTTATTGCAGAATTTAAAACTTTTAAGAACAAAAAAGGAAGCTACCTTATGAGCAAGCCTTCAATCTATGCTTTAGCTACTTGCAAAAAAGGAATTTCCTACACCTAGATCTATCTTTATGAACTGATATTCTTTATGAAAATATAGATCTAAGCAGAAAAACTCTTATAAAATAGATCTAACAATAAATATTCAATTCTTGGAACTAGATCTGATCATAAGAGGAAGAGATAGGTAACCGAAAGATTGATTTTAAAAGAAAGGAGGAAGGGAAGGGGAAAGGCCTGTTGTTGGATGGATCTGCAATGGAAACTTGTTAGTGGAATATAGAGGGGCAATGCCTTCACAAATATTTTGGATGTACAGTGGAGTCAAACTAGATCCATATCTCATCCAATCCTTACTACCTAAAAGCTAAACACACAATCCTGCACGAAACCTCATGAGATCTAGATATATATATGAAAAAGAGACAATAATTACATGCAAATAAACTTATTAAACATGTATAATATAGATCTTCTAACATATATGCTATGAGATATAAGAAAAACAAGAAACCTTACTAGCCCAACTATACTCCTATTGATTCAGCTGAATCGTTCAAGCCAGACAGGGTTCAGATGCAGAAATTGAGAGAAAAGTCGGCAACATCAATAGCCGTAAGACAATGCTTAATCCACACACATGAGAGAATTACACCATTTGGCCTCCAAAGCTTCTTTATTCCAACAATCAAAAGATTACAATAGTATTACAATAGCAAGCCCTTCAATCCAACTCTAACTAGCTTGGAAGAGGAGGCTTATGCTTGGATATATACAAAAACTAGGAGATCCAGCCTAGGCAGGGCTCAAATCCCAAGGAGACAGATCAAATTAGCTGATGGAGAGTCAATCAATGTAGATCTGAAGCTGAACTGAGCCTACTTGTCAATCGGGGGGCTGATTGAGCTAACACATCAACCCATAAACCGACACATCAGTCCACAGAGCATCCAAGAGAGTCCACACATGTGGAGGAGAAAGAGAGGGCGTAATTCCCCATAAAATATGTTGAAGATTAACTCTGGATCTGATTTGATCACCTCCTTCAGTCAAGGATTTGTCAGATCCAGTCAATCTGGTTCAGATCTGACTGATTTCAATCAAATCGGCTGAGAATCCACTCATCTATGATTCTAGATTTGCTCCATTATTCATCAATTTATTAATTAAAATAATCAATAATTGATTTTTGGGGCTTTCTGACCTGAGTGATGGAAAATCACTCAAAACTAGGAAAAAGTGGGTCCATGGGTTTACATGGTGCTCTTAGCTTGAAAATGAGCACCTACATGACTGAAAGTTATTATTTGGCCCACTTTTATTACAAAATCAATTTTTCCAATTAAACTATTAAAAAATAGCCTAAGTTTTGGAAAAATTAAATTTTAATAAAAAAACACTGAAAAAACTAAAATTTTGAAAAATTGAAAAAACCTAGGGGGACTTAAACATGTTCATATGACTCAACCATGATGTCTAGCATGTTTAGACATTGACACATAGACTCTAATAACCTCAATAGGCCTAAATGCCAAGCCAACCACCCCAACTTTGGAGGTATGGAGTGAAAAACTCAGAAATTATCACTCGTTTATTCAACAACCAATAATAACCAAGGAAAAAAACACCCTGGGCTGATCGGATTGCAAAATAAAGTCTAAGAGACCGAGTTTTTTTATAGACACTATCATGCTAGAACATTTATTACAATTCCCCCATGGGGTATGAACATGTGATATAGTACAACAAGGCTTCCCAAAAGCAAGACTGAAGGTCTTCTGAAGTCCAAACAAGTTGTCCTTGTCCAGTTCACCCGGCTCACTTAATCAAAAACCACTAAGTACAACTTAGGTGGTAACTATCTGGCTCCAACTGCGGGATGTGTGCTCAATCTGGTCGTTAAGGCAAGGAGAGGATACGAGAACACCATAATCTATGGTTTATATACCCTGTAAAAACATCTCAACTTGACAAGAAAACCTCAGTAGCACAAGCTTTGTATAAAAAAACAAATGAACCATTAAGCTGATTTATTTATACAAAAGAAATGTAATTAACTAATGAAAAAAAAGTTTTATTATAGCTAAGTACAAAACATAAATGCATAAAGTAAATGCTCACTTTGAGGAGCTTATTTTCCTACTCTAAGCATGATATAAAACTTTAGGTGTAATAAAAAAATCCAATGTAACCACCTAAGCATTTTATTAACATAAAAAAAAATTCCTTGTCTTTGGTTACCAGGCAAAGTAAGGATACCTTATTTAGAAATTGCAAACCTGCGTGATGATTCAGAACGGGCGGATGGATGGGAGATCATAGGCATGAATAATGTCATAAAAATTCTTCCCCAACTTGTATGTGCTCATGGAGGTTGCTTCTATCCATGACTTGATAGGACTGATATACCAATTAGAATGATGAGGCAGACTGACTACATCATCATACTGATCACCGTGGCTTATCAAATGATAACTTGTTGCACAAGCCCCAAGTAGCTCAAAATCATAAGGAACCTCTATATGTGAAAAATATGGCTAAGACTAATATTCCACTGACTGCATCACATCTGACTTTTCACAATATGGTTTCTCAATGTCTTCATTACTGATACCCTTATGCGGCTCTGCATGGTATGACTCTGAATGATCACATGAAAATTATGAATGCTCCTCTTCCATACTAAGGTTTTTCTAGGTATCTAGATCCATGCTCCCCTCTATGGATGTATCGTAGATTGGACTTCCACAAATTTTTGAATAGACACTCCCATTTTTGGACATATCATGGATGGGATTCTCCATAAGATTTTCACAAGTTGGATTATCTATGAAATTCCAATATTCATCACTCCCATACATGTCATATGTGGGGGAATCTTCATCCATAACATCATGCTCCTGCCTATCCATGTCTTCCTTGTATTCATAACAATGTTCTTCAGATAAAATGTTACAAGGCAATAAACTTTCCAAACCTTCATCAACATGTGGAGAACAAGGTCTAGTGTCACCACACACCATACTGATCTTGTCATAAGTTTCTTTATAGGCTTTTATTATGATATCATGAAGAGGATCTTTAATATTATCTTCAATCAAGGAAACGTTTTGGACATATTCAATGGGATCACTTGGTATGTGTTGCTCAATGGATTTCTCTAGAGGGATTTCTGGAAAGATATCAATATTGCAACACACTTGAGAATACACCAATTCTTTAATGTCTTCAGATATGGTGGCATGAGGAGAGTATTCAACAATGTGTTCCATCATGGGCTCCTCCTGAAGCTCTTCAATAGGATCATCTTGGATTTTCTCTTCCTCAGAATCTTGTTGTGTATTGGGAGATACCTCATATTCTTTAATAAGTTGCTTACTTACTTCCTTTCTCGAATAACTATGAGGAAACTCTTTGAGGGGAGTATCATGAACCTCCTCTTCACTTAAATGTTCAAGAAGTGATTCCAAGTCTTTAATACTTTGTATCATGGAAAAAGGTCCATCATATGTTTCCGTGTGATACTCTATCCCAGATAGGTAGAAGGTACACATATTTTCAATGAACTTTTTAAAACCATTCATACTACCCCTACCATCATGCCACAGCTCTAAAAACATCCAAAGGAAGCTTGGAAAATAAGTTATACATTTATTAGGAAGGCCCTGATAGAACCAACAATAGGCCTCACCCCAAAAAGTACTAGCAAACATTTCCATCATATTGCCTTCATGAAGAATATTGGAGCCAGCAATCAACTGAAGGAAATATTTGACATACCAGATGGCCGAATCACCATAATTTACATGAAATGCCGAAAGCTAGTTATATGCATCCCCCAAACCATTACAACAGTTAGGAAAACCCAGGATGTTTGAGAAATCGATAGGCTAAAACATTATGGTTAGTTGGGCACCATATTTCTCCTTTAATTCATCCATATCAAAAATTAATAGTATGCATTTGATATAACAATTAAACCTTGTACTGAAAAGGTGGAGCTGTCAAGTGATGAGATTTAACGGTTTTAACATGTTGCATGGGCTCATCTACACTCAACCAAACTTCACAAGTTTATGAGATAACAGGGTTTTATCCCTTCGATGGAGTCGCCATGTGAAAAAGAAAAATAAGCATTTATAAATCTTTTCACAAAAAATATTTTTTGCTCTTCTTTGTAAAAAAAACTTGAAAAATGTCAGTGGAGTCACCAAATGAAAATTAAATATATACTCTAAGCATTCATCAAACAAAGCAAAAACAAAAAGGAAGAAAACAAAAGTCGTACTCGGGAATAAAAATATTTATCCCCGGAAACAGCGCCAAAAAGTGTTGCTGCCTTTCACACACCTAGGTCACATGGTAGAAATATTCAAGCCACTCAGTGTGTCCTTGGGGGAAAGTCTTGATTCAAGGATGTCACCTTGTTCTTGACGCCTCTGTTTAGGCTCAACTCCTAACGAAGCCAAGGGGGGTAGACCCTATTAAGTTGCTAAGGATAATTACTTAGTATGGTGATTTTAAACTGAATGAGTTACTTAGGAGTTTGAAATTTAACTATATACAATCAAAGATGAAAAGATACAAAAATGAACACACGAAAGCACAATGCTGAGACACAATATATATATAAAGCAAGAAAATAACTAGTGCCTTAGAATGGAGCCAAAAATAAAATAAATGTACTTGCATGTGCTTGGAGTGAATGTTTTTCAATTACCTATTGGTACATTTTAAGTTAAATTTGAGGTGTGAGTTGATTAAAATTAGGCGAAGGGGTGGACTCCAGATATACCCGAGAGTACTTGGAGTATGTCCAAAACTAAACCGTCATGTCTACCCGCAAGGAATATGTGGGCTGAATGAAGTCTCTGGGGCTATTGTTCATAACGCACCCGTTGGGTGTGACAGAGATTGGCGCCCCGAGGTCACTTTTCAGGAGTTCTCGCTTCCTTTGGGTATTTTGCCACCATAATGGTTCTATCCAGGTGTTGAATTTTCACCTGACACTACTACATTTCGACCAAAAATCCGACGACCGTATTGTCAGATTTTCGACACTTCCCTGTCGCATGTATGACACTATGATTTTTTTTAAGCGTCGGTGGATTTTCGTTAGTTATCCGACATCTTTCCAATCCGTCAGTTAAGCGATAGCTCAGTTTACCGTCAGTTAAATGTAAATCGTCAATTATCCAACATCTAATTCATATTAAATTGAAAACGTAAGCATCAGTTAAGAGTCGGTTCACCAAAGAAACCCGTCTATTAACCGACGGATTATGAAAACTGAAACGTCGGTTAAGCGACGGTATTGAGTTTTTTTTTTTAAAAATCGCCTACGGGTCATCGCTTAACCGACGGCAATAAGTGTTTTTTTTTTTAAATCACCTACAGGCCGTCTCTTAACCGACGGCTGTAAGTGTTTTTTTTTTTAAATCACCTACAGGCCATTGCTTAACCGACGGTTGTAAGTGTTTTTTTTTTTAAATCAAGGTGAATAAGATCCTTATCAAAGTCTAGCAGCTCTTCCATCTTTTCAGCGAGTACCTGAAAGAATATGGACATCATATTAGAGGAACAGTGACAGGAAACATATGAATCCAGTACAATTTTAAGAGAATTTAATAAACAACTTATTCTAGAAGGAAAATACTATATGGTTCAACGAATCCAACTCTGAAATGAGGATGGCATTTCCCATGTATAGCTGCTAGCAATACATCCTATGGGACCCAACAGACATGCAAATTACATTTTTCGCATCCGCTTCTTATCCCAAGTTACTTTGATGAAATTAACTATGCACTATATGTTAATTTGCATTTCCACAAATTACAATTTATAAATGAAATTAAAGCCATATACAGTCTGTAATATATTCTAAACCATGTTATAGTGTTCATGCCGTGTTAGTCAACTGAAAATCTCATTTACAAAAGCAGAGCAGCAATAAAAAACCAGTTCATTATAATTCTGAAAGCTCAATGATAGAGAAGCAGCTTTGTAAAGACATTCAACAAAATTTCTTGATGCATTAGTACAATCATATTATATTTTCATTTTTCATTAATTTTGGCCATCAGATCCTGCAAAGACAGTAAAACAGCACATGCAACAAAAATTTCTTGATGCATTAGTACAATCATATTAGATTTTTTATTAGTCCAAACTCATGCAAATGACAGATTCTGATGGAGATAACAAGAGTGAAGTAATTCCAATGATAGCCTGAGCACTAAAGGAGATGATTAGATACCTAGTAACAGCAATAGAAAATTTTATGGTGAGCTCAGCCAAAACCTCCAGCCTCGAATCGATCCACCAGATCCGCCTCTCTGTCATTAATTCCCCTTGATATTATTACTTACTAGGATACATGAAGGTATATAGAAAGCCTTAGGGTTTTCTTATGCACAAGCAGAGAAGGGTGACATTCCTTGGGTGGCTAAGGCTGTATAAGGCAAATCCATGGAGCAAGGGCAAACAGATCAAGGCTGCTGGGTGGAAATTGGAAGAACTGTGACTGCTGGGTTTGATCAGATAGATCATAAATGGATTATAGTGCTTCAACGCTTGAGCGATCAGTCAAAAAATGGTGGGGTGGGAGGAGCAACTATCCAAACTTAGGAGACAATAAAACTCAAGAAAAGCAAGAAAGGAGAAGTATCTTAAATTAGATTGAGCGTGGAACTTATAAAATGAGACTGTGTAGCTAAAGAATGATCTTCTAAGAAGAATGCTTAATAAAATGATATAGAATTAGAAATAATAGCATTGATTTATAGGCGGAAGAACCAAACCCCATAAATGAATCCCTCAGAAACAACAAAACACACTATGGAGCATGAGACTCATCAGATCCGTTGAAGCTCAGATACTGTTGTTGATGTTGCTTCCACACTGAGCTCGGTTTGTTATGCTGATAGTGAAATTCAGCAACAAAAGAGAGTGGAAAGAAAATTTACCCCAACAGCAGTGATGGTGTGGACTACTAAGGCAAAGGGTGGTGCAGCAACCCAGTGTGAAAAAGCAATGAAGCAGGCCGACCACAGTGGGAGAATAAGCAGAGGACAATTGGTTTGTCTGCGGATGGACAGATGGTGGCTTCCCATAGAGTGCAGACAGACAAGCATCAAAATCATATGGGGAAAGGAGAAAGGTGGATGGACAGTTCATAAGTGGTTTTTGAGGGTGTTTTCACAAGGACGACCAAGTATTGAGGAGACCATGTCCCTGTATACATGCCTTCAACATAAATATTAAATATCACTAAAAATCATTTTGGAGTGAATAGCTCAGCATAGTCATCAGTACAAAATAAATGGTTAGTTCCTATCCTTAGTATTTTGACCATACCGTTCAGTCTATGGTCCATTGGAAAAGTTGGGTATAAAAACCAAAATCCCACAAATCAAATCTGAATTCTTGTAAAGGTGGTCTTCCTGCTTTTTAAGCATGCAATCCATTGATTGGCGTACACAATACAGAGTACAAAAAGATTTACATTAATACACAACAATACAGCTATAGTACCAGTTTTCTAGGTTACAGTAACACCCAATATTTTACTTGTTTCATTATTTAATTGTCAAATCAATTTAGCACTGGTTCGATAGCAAGAAGATGTTCAGATTTCCATCAACATAAACTAAAAACAATGATTTTTGGAAAAGTTGATATCATTATGATCTCAATAGTTTAACAAGCATGTTTACCCTTTCAATCGTTGTTACCCTCATGCTGCCTTTTGTGCTTTCTACTGGGTTCTGATCCATGCCTTCTCTTATCTCGCTTGGAATCTGATTCATGACTTTTCTTATCTATCTTTGAAGTCCTTCTTTCTTCTCTTATCCTCTTTTTTTTCCTCTTTCCTCTTCCTTTTCCTAACATGTTGATCATCTCCTGAAGAATCTGATTCATGTCCATCAAACTGTTGGCTTTCTTCATCCTTTCGAGAATTCATGTAAGGTTCATTCTCTCTTTCCTGAAGTTTGTTATTTGAAGCAAGACTAAATTCTTTAGGAAGAGCTTTTTCATTCACAGAATGATGGGGAGCCCTGCATTATGAAGTCTGAGAGAATAAATACAAATGCAAATGAAAAGCAATAAAAAACTAGAAGAAATAATGAATATGCATCTATAGAAAAGATAACCAAATCAAAACATAAGAAGTAAATCACAGTCATTTTCTTGCAAGTGAAAATCAGAACAAGGTTGAGAGAGTTAGCAACAAATTAGTAAAAAGCCAATCATTCATCAACAATAACAACGTAAAGGTGAAAACTTACCGAGAAAAACCAAGCCACTGTACACGCTCTCCTTCTGCATAACCAGGAGCCAAATCCTCTGCACAGTTTCCTTTCCTCAGTAGCTCT
This sequence comes from Pseudotsuga menziesii, assembly GCA_001517045.1. Classification (NCBI taxonomy): domain Eukaryota; kingdom Viridiplantae; phylum Streptophyta; class Pinopsida; order Pinales; family Pinaceae; genus Pseudotsuga; species Pseudotsuga menziesii. The sequence continues at coordinate 214,932 of LPNX010329681.1, forward strand.
GCAGCCTCTCTTTTATCCAGTCGATTTCCTTGAGGACGGCTTGCACGCTTTGGTGCCAAACGTAAAATATCATGCATGGATTGCTCCTCCTCTTCTTTGACCCTTTTAATCTCCTCTTTCTTTGCCTCTTCATTGAAATCTTGTGCCTTTTTATCCCTTGCATACCAATGAAGATCCTTTCCAGGGTAGGAACATTATGAGATGATCATTTAAGTGCTTTGGCCCTAAATATTGCATAACTAGAAGTTCGACTGACAAAAGCTGATGATATTTTATCAGAACAGTATCTAAAGGAAACCTTCTAATTTCTATCCAGCACACAAAATAATACGTCAACCTAGTAGACATGAAAGTCAATCAAATCAGAAAAGGTGGCATTAATCATGAAGAGATTATGCAGGGTTCAGACAATTATGCAATATTTTCAAATTTAAATTTTGAACTCAAACTAAAAGTAAATTAGTAATCCACCTATGATGGAAAACTGTTCTATTCAGTTTGCATAGATCAATTTATCCACCAAAGGTAAAAGACAAGCAAACTACAGAGCGATAAAAAACTAGTAATATTTTAGTCACAAATAAATACCTTTCTGCCATCTCCCAATAGGAGCCTTGATGCTATGACCAAGATAATTTTCTCTGTGCTTGTCACTCTTCACATCATCCCAACTGAATTCTGCATTCCAATGGTCAAATAAGGAAATGATCAAATTCTATTTATTAAAAATATTGTCTCTGGTTGAACACAAATCATTCACATCGAATCAATTATTATTAGTAACTATTGGCAGCAGGAAGATCAGACACAAACACATGAAGCAAAACTTTCTAAAAGCCTAAAACAATGCACAACCATGGTGACATTTACCAGAAAAGTAACCAGAAGTTATGGAAGGCATTTGGAAGCAATCAAACTTAATTAACAAGTTCAAATAGAACATATGTAATCAGGCAGTGCTCAAACTTGACTTGTTTTTTGTTAAAATGCACAGCAGAATTAGAAGAACAAGTAAATACAGAGCCCACATAGAGTAAGCCTAGACCAAGGGATTTTGGAGAAAGGAAATCCCTTCCCAAAAAAATTCAGACAGATAAATACCATACACTTAGAATAAAAAGAAAATGACTCTCTAACAATATTCAATTACAAATATATGTATTTATATCACATAGAGATGCAACGGAAAGATCTGGGATCATCAATCACATCTGCACAAATTCGGGTGGAATTAGAAGTTGTTATAGATGTCACAATAATTATAGCTAAGAGGGATGTACTGTAACTACCATGTCAGATATGTCACTACCTGCAACTCTTACAAAGACAGTAAACTTGCATCCTGTTCATGAAACAACAGAGACCAAATAGGTGTTTAACGGAGAGTTCAATGCCCTTGTGGAAGCATGTAACAAAGCGTGAGGGAGGAAAAGGGGATGGAACCACAATTTGCATGCTCCCATTGTAAAAAAAATCTTACAAAGGTTCATATACCAATGTGAGAAAGCATCTCCGTGGGATTATGTTATGTGACAAAAATAAGACTATATCAGCCAAAACCTGGAATAAAGTGCCAACGAAAGATAAAAATAGATGCAAGATGGAAGAGGAGGAAGCACAAAAGAAATCCAAAAAATCAAGGGTTGAATACGAGACCTAAAACTCACAAAATGTTCTGTAGTCAATCTCCATCTTCCCATGCTAGTCTCGCTCATGCATTCAAGGCATAGAACAATATCAAATTTCCTTAACCAAGGTTGTAGGAATGATGTGGATGGAAAACTGTTCAGGGTTCTCTATACATGTTGCATGACATTCAATGTTCTTTTCTCACCCTACTAGTATGAAATGATACAAGCCATAAACAATGCCCCTTAAGGATACATAATCCTAAGGTATGACAAAGCCAAAACCATGGAAGTTGATAGCGAAAGAGCCAAAATCCATAATGCTCTAGGACAATTTGCAAATGATTGGGCTAAATATTGGGTATACATTGTATCTGATGGTTGGATAAATGTTAAAGGTGGGCCATTGACAAATATTCTTGTTGTGTCTACCGGTACTGTGGTCTACCTTTCAACTCGTGACTACTCAAATCATTATAATACAAGTGTAAATATTACGAAACTCTTAATTAAAACCATTCAAGGGATTGGGTTGTACAATGTCATTTGATTCATCACTGATAATGTTGCTAAATGTAAGGCAGCGAGAGCAATCACTGGAGAATATGTACCCTAAGATATTTTGGTCAAGGTGTTTGATTCACATCTTGAACCTATTGATGCATGATATTATTAAGATCAAAGTTCTCATACTCAAGCTGGGGAAAAACTCATTTGACCTAGGACCAGCAAGACTCGATGACTTGGGAAAGACTTGGGAAAGCCTTGAGAAAGAATTAGTAAAGACTTGGTCAAGTCTTGGACAAGTTTGATTGAGTATTAATGAGTCCTGGAAAGTGGCGAGTTCAGGACTTAGCATGAACCGAATACTCAACCCAACTAAGACTCAACAAGCATCTTAAGCCTTGGCCAAGACAGATTGCACTAATTAAGGGGAAGGGCCATGACTATAAATGGATTGGTGCATTGTACAAGAAAGGGAGGAGAATGATAAAACTTATTACCAATCATAGCCATACCCACTACATTTTACACAATCACTCTAGTTGGAGCTACTTAAGATTGCAAAGAACATATTTGCTATAGCCTATCTATTACCTACCTTCACAAGTTTCTTTTGAAGGTAAGAGAGGTACTGGCTAGTATAGTCTCACGTGAATCATGGCATGTTTAAAAGGCAGTGTTGCATCCGTATATGATAGACATGAATTTCAAGAATTGGAGGACACCATTAATGATGGTAAATTTTGGGCACATGTTAGGTATGCTCTACAATTTACTAAGCTTGTTTATAACATGATTTAAGTTATATATACAAATCAGCCGGTGATTGGGGAGGTGTACAATTAGATGGACAGCATGCTAGGCACATAAAAGACATTGTTAAGCCGAGATGTGAAATCTTGTATTATCATTTTCATAAACATGTGGTCAAATGGTGGGATAATCTGAGTGTTCCACTCTGTGCCTTAACACATGTCCTAACACCCAAATATTATTCTCCATGTTGGTTGGCCCAACAAACACATCCGGGTGGGGTGAGGAGAAAACCACAAACAAATCTAGAGGTGCAAAGTGGGTATATGCATGCATTAAACAAGTTGGTCCCTGATGAAGAGGATTGTGCTCAAGTATGAAGCGAATTGAGCAAGTACATCAGTGAACATAAAATATTTGTTAATCTACCATGCACCAAAAGGTGGAACATGTATGGCTCCTCTACCACACATTTGCATAAATTGGCAGTGAAGGTGCTTTCACAAGTTGTTAACACTTCTACAGAGAGGTGTTAGAGCACCTACAACTTCACCACAGCATAAAGGGAAATAACCTAAACGTAGGCCAAGTAGAAAGCTTGGTTTATGTCCACTACAACTTGAAGTTGTTGTCCCATTATTCTGAGTGGTAAAGAATGATAGAAGTTGGAACATATATGACTTGGGACAACAATACAAAGGAGGTTAGTTTGGAGAATGAAGCAATAACTTTAGAACTTTTGGGTGATCATGTAACAATGATGCCACCCCCATCCACCAATTGTATTCTAGATGCATGAAATTTTCCTTTAGTGTCACAACCTCCAGCATTGCATGAGGACCATTTAGCTATTGGTCATGTTCCACAACCACATCCACCTACTCCTACTCTTATTCATAGATCAAGAGAAAAGAAACAATAAGTTTCTTGTGGAAAGAGGAAAGCTTAATAGATACCAAATTTCTCTGTCCTTTACCTATTTAGAATTTGCTAATTTAGTTTTAGTTTGTACTTTGTCTTTACTATGGTCTATTTTGTGAACATTATGTGACAGCTTAAGTTTGATCTTTGGACATTGAACCTACCTTTAAACTATTGACTGCATCTTACAACTCTTTGGTAATGAATATGATGCTCTGTTTAATTTCGTGGTTGATATTTTCTATACAGTTTGTTGACGACAAATGTTATATCTTGAAATTTGAAGGTTGATGTTATGGTTCATGATTGATAATTTGATGACAACATTATAAGTTATAACTACTAGATGATTTTTGTTATGTGTACTGAATAGTTTATGCTTTAATGATCATCATTAATCCAGTAGTTAAATCTATGTTTTCATGTTTTCTGCGGTTAATTCAGCTTTCTGCATGTTTTTTTTTAATATAATAAAAAATTAACATATATGTTACAATATGTATTATATCAAAAACCCTCCTGCACTCCCTGCTGCCAACAGCGTAGAGATTCAAGGTGTTCAAATGGGTCAGTTAACCTTCTCTATTAAAAATTTAAAAGTAATAGCAGACCCAAATTTAATGGTTCTGCCCAAACTCATAAACTCACTTAACCTTGTTCGAAAGATATTCTACACTTCATAGAAGAGCCATAAACATGTTTCCCTTCAAATGACCTTCGAAAGACATTCTACAGTTCATAGAAGAATCATAAACATGTTTCCCTTCAAATGATGGACAACAGCAACATTCTAATTGTCAGATGAAGGGCAATACTACCAAAGGGAAATTCGCTAACTGGTGAGGTTCATGGAATATTGAGCCGTTCACTAGGGTTCAATTCTTGCAATGGTCTACCCCACCCATATGGCATGAGGTTGAAAGGAACGAGGCCATGTTCAAGTGTTTGGGTGATTTTAGGGGAACAACTACTCCTCAGGCATGGCACCTGTGCTGAAGAAAACCCACTTTGCAGTGCAGTGTTTCTTGAAGCACATCCCAAGGGCAGAAAATGCCAAAAATAAGGGCACTACTTGGGAGCATAATTAAAATTTGGCATCTTCCACTGCAATTCAAAAATGACGGTTGGCATTCTACAATGCCCTCAGACTAGTATGTATAGTAAATCCTAACACATGCAGAATTGTTTTACATATGCAACATATATAGAAAATGTATTAGTAATCTATTATATAAATTGGATGACAGATTTTTTCGGCTCGATTTTTTTGCCAAAAGAAAATAATCACTATTTTATAGCAAAAACTAAATAAAAATGGGCATTCGGCTCAGTTTTTAGTGTCTTGGGGGCCTAAAAAAATCCAATTCCATTGAAAATATGTTTGGTTTCATTTTCCTTACAGAAAAGAGTTTCGGTCAAAGTGCTGAAAGTGCACAAATCCCTGCTAACCAAATCAAAAAAATACCGTTTCCATCAAAACCCTTTTATGTTCAAATTTCCAATTTTCTCGAGAAAAAATAACAAGCAAAGGCCCAATTCGTCAAAAAGCATCGGCATTCACTGTCTGAGGGTACATTAGGGCATTGGGTATAGAAGGAAAGGATGGATCCCCGAGTATTGAACTCGTGGCCAATAATTGCGAGGCACTTAAGTCTAAGTATACTGAATTCTAAACCCTCTTTTACTGACTATAATAGGGTAAAATTCGGAACTTGGTCCCCATACCTTACAGAATTCTCTGAAAGCCAATATCAAAGAGAAGGGAAATGAATAAATAATACTTACAATCTCTACTGCCACGGACTCCTCCCCTTGACGGATGATACATGACTCCCCCTGCTCAGTAGAATTCCCGTCAGAAAATGCCAATTCGTCCAGTAATCCCAGTCTCCTGATATTCCAAATGCTCTCACCAAATTTTCCCTGAAATCGCTTGGGTCGACCGAAAACCTTGAAGTATTTGTGGCATATCAAAGAAAGATAAATTGGATTTTATTAAAGTTTCCACTTATATCTTGCGATATGTATCTTATAAAAGGCGTCGTCGCTTATCTTGCGATATGTATCTTACGACCAATTAAAGGCGTTGTCGCTTAAGCGATGCTTACTAACGCGTCATCGCTTAACCGACGGTTATGAGAATAGCCGTCACTTCACCGACGCTTGTGGCCACATTTACAAAAAAAAATGTATCCTTGTGATTTTTGGTAAGTTTAAAAAGAGAAATCCACGCGCCGTCGAATTTTGGATCGAAATATAGTAGTGTGATGTTTTGTCAATTTGGGAGAGTGAATCCTAATTATTCTAGTCAATCAAGTGCTTTTGATACAGCTTGATTGATCGGATGAACCGCAGCAAAGTGCAGAGCATACACACCGGATTCTTGTCAATTTTAGTAAATTTTGAGATGGGTGTTCTTGTTAAAAGAAAACCCTCCAGGAACCTCTTTCGATCCAAGTGGATCTCAATAGGGGAATCAAGGAGGGGTTAATTTTATAATAGCTAATGAAACAATTGATGACAAGTAAAATACAGATACACAATTCCAGTTTTCTAATTAGTCCTACCACGCATCTCTTTCCCCTTTCGGGTCAATTGGGAAGTCGCGGGGTAAGTATTAAGATTACTTTTGAAATCTCAAATATGGAATATGGAAATGATAATAAATCAAAGTATACTACCCTACATATTAGAACTACGCTAGATTGAAAAGAGATGAACAAAAAGTAAAAAATTGGCATTGACGCAAATCCCCCTAGGGGGGATGGTGAATAGGCTCGAAAGAGCCTATTCGAAATGACCTCTTATTTTTATTAGAAGCTATTTAAAATATCATAAAATTGAAATTGATGCACTTTGGTCCTTTTTATCTGGGATCCAAAGGCTTACAACAAGTTTGTAATAAGCTTGAATTAAAACATAGCGGTGGGGGAACCTTCCGGGAAGCTCTGGTTCGTCCAAGAGTCAGAAATTTGGCAGAGTCTCCTTCTCTTTTATGTTATACCTGCTAAAAAATGGTGAACAATTAAAATCAAATGTTCCCAAACACATGTGTTTTGGGTCACCACGCTAATTACCAAAAAAAAACTAAGTAAAAAATTGTTAAACAGGGGTAATCTAATTTCTACAAAAAGGAACCAAGGAAAGCAAGATTTCCTTGGGATCTTGGCTTGATATTTGGGAAGCCAATGAGATGTGCACTTTTATTGCAGAATTTAAATCTTTGAAGAACAAAAAAGGAAGCTACCTTATGAGCAATCTTTAGATCTATGCTTTAGCTACTTGCAAAAAAGGAATTTCCTACACCTAGATCTATCTTTATGAACTGATATTATTTATGAAATTATAGATATAAGCAGAAAAACTATTATAAAATAGATCTAACAATATATATTCAATTCTTCAAACTAGATCTGGTCATAAGAGGAAGAGACAGGTAAACAGAAGATTGATTTTAAAAGAAAGGAGGAAGAGAAGGGGAAAGGCCCGCTGTTGGATGGATCTGAAATGGAAACTTGTTAGTGGAATACAGAGGGGTAATGTATTCACAAATATTTTGGATGTACAGTGGATTCAAACTAGATCCATAGCTCGTCCAATCCTTGCTACCTGAAAGCTAAACACACAATCCTGCTATAACGTCCCTGACCCTCCGACCAGGCAAGAGGATGCTACTAACACCAACAAACGGGAAAAAAGCCCCATGAAAATGAACAAGGATAAATGATGATATTAAAAAGATTAACATAATACATACTAAGATGCATAAAACATACAAGGATACCCATTTACTCAACATTCAGCAGAAGCAACACACACATTCTAGCATTTAACATGGTCATCATAATTCATGGAATAGTAGATATAATTGCAGAGATGAAACAGTCAGAAGTACTTATCTTTTAATGAAGACCCACCCCGCAACCAGCTACGTCGATGTAATGTTCCACCCAACCATAGGCCAGAGTGCTCATCAATCTCTCAGCAACACTGCCACCCCCAAGCTGGGCATGATTCCTCAAGGAATAAGGGTCAATGCAGGCTTACACATAGCCAAGGTTTGCCAATCAGCCAAACCCACACAGTAGGGCTTTACTAGGTCATTAAGGATCTAGGAAAGGCTAAATACTAAGCTTGGGGCCTCCACACCAGTCTTCTCCAGCATACCTAGCCTCTAATCCCACTCTCAATAGTCCAAAGACCAACCACTGCATACCGCAGCAAAACAACTCATTCACGGCTCTGTGAAGAAGGCAAAGACAACCGGGTGACGATCCCAACCAAAATGTGAAACACATCTCAAGCCCATAAGACAACTCAGATTTGTTCTTGGCCCTAGCGTGGCCAAAAAAACTCAGCAGCAACCCAAACTCACAATGAAAACTATGGAAACTTTACACAGTCCCAAAACAAGGGAGAAGTATGATTCTCGATCTTGGGCAAAAGAAGGACATAAACACAGACCACAATCTGATGAGGAAATGATGAGAACCTTACACAATCCACAATTGGGACAAAAGCAGAACTCCCATCATAGACATGGGAAAGCTTAGCCAATGGATGTGGAAATCAGCAGTCGTCCAACATCCAAGAGCCCACAGCACACAATTCCTCAATGTAATCGCTAAAGAAGGTTACACAAACAAGAATGGGGAAAGAACAAACTCTCAACCTGTGCGCAAAGGAAAAAGACACAGCCCAGGAAAAACCTAGAAGAAAACACAGCGGTCTACAGCTCACGATCCACCACGAAAGATGGAAAATAATACACAGCTCAATAATGCCAAAGGAAAACCGGTTCTCTGCGTGAATGGATGGAACACCACCACAGACCGATAAACAGCATGAGAGAGGGAAAACAAACCCCTAAACTAGAAATCACACCCCCATTAACTCAACTCTGCGTGAGGAAGATTAACTGCCTCCCTGCTATGCGTCCCTATGTGATTGTGAATAACTCCCTATGCATGAGGGTGAGCCGACAATGTAGAGAATGGCCTCGTGGAGAGAATGACGGTGGTTTGCTTGCCAACGTGAGGTCAGCCTGCTGGTGGAGTGTGTATGTGGGTAAGGACTAAGAGTCCTTCCACAGTCCACTCCTAGCCATAACTGCCTCAACTACTCAACAAAACATTAAAGTGGGAGTTGGATAAGACAAGGAAAGATGGGAAAATCAAACAAGGTGGTGACACATGGATTTTCCCCCCTAGTCCAAGGTTTGAAATCCCCCACCCTTATCCTTTGGATTTTCATTTTAACATTGCACCATCGTAGCTTGTTGTAGGTTTAGTTTAATTGATGTGCGTATTTACATGATGCCAAACTATAATGTGTCGGATAGCAAGATATACCATCGGCAACTATCCCTATTGCCGAAACATACACAACCAAATCGATGGTGGGGATTTTGCCTTTAGCTCCTCACCACGATTAATTACATTATATACATCATGCAAACAGAGTCAAAACTGGGGTGTTACATTCCCCTCACCCTTTGAATAGCACCGTCCTTGGTGTTCCAATACATAGGAATACATATACAATTTGCACATCCAAAATTTCAAAATTCTGCAGATCTGTCCCACTTTCAATTATTTACTTTGAACATTCAGGACCAAGCCCCTTGGCTTCCACGAAATTCTCTTCCTGGTTCTCAACCTTCAACCTATCCTGAAGTCTAGGAACTTTGTAGTTGTTTCCCTCTTCATGTTCCCTCATTGGGCAGTCCCAGCGTAAATGATGTCCTCCGCATTCCCAGCATTTCACTGGCTGCTTCATCTTTACTTGCTCAATTTCCTTTGAGTATTCATGCCTGGACCATTTCTTAATGGGTCGCTTGGACGAATGTCCCATCATTGATCCACCTTCTTTTCCCTTGTCGATTGCTCCTAGAAGGATTTTCACCTCCCTTGCAAACCAATAGAGTCTTGCAAAATCTGGTGGCTCATTTATTTCTGCCTTTTCTGTATCTTTAGCATCTCCCCAAGATTTTCTTTGGTCTTGGAAATAATTTGAAGGAGACTTCCAACTAAGTCCAGCAACTTTTGATCTGCTGCCATGATCAATGTGCACCACCGGGTTTCACTTTTCTCACCTGTGAAATGCACCATTGGAATTCTATCAGGCCAAGCATAATATAGACATTAAAATCAGTCAGTTAATTACCCAATTGGCATGACAGTCCAAGTATCATCAAGGAGACTTTCATATTTTTCATGCCTTCCCAGCAGTCATACGAGTTCATTCATGTTCATTCTTGGGCAGGGAGTTAACCATCCCAGCATTCACAATTTACTTTCAGCAAATACACACATTCCATTTTCAGTCATACATGCATTCAACAATATTTTTTTTTCACCATGCATATATATATATATATATATATATAATTAAAAGGGCAAGAGAGAGCAGCAAGAGTTTTTCCCCTCTTTGTTTTGTTCCATCCTGGAACCCACACCACCACTGTGGCTTTCCATGCTCTTAGCCTCTTTCACTTCACCGTGAATGCTGGACCAATCCCTCTTGGTCATGAAACTTAGTGTCTCTGGTCTATTTCAGACCTCTCAACCATGGAGTCTCTCCACATGGTTTATCTCGGCTACTAGGACCTCCACAGTCTTACTAGCACCTTTTTCATTACCGCTCAATCCGAGCTCTCCAAGATAGTCACATGTTCACATGCACCCCTAGGATGCTCTCATAGCCCTCGCTCCTAGCGATACCTATATCCAAACATTGAATAGATTCACATGTTTAGTTTATTCTCATCGCTTTTATCTCTAGAACAAGAGCTTAAAACATCATAACCAAATCATATACACATGTACATTCATAAGCAAAATAATCCAATACTTATCTGTATTGTGTGTTTCCTCGTTGGTCCATAGGATCCTACTTCGCTTTGCAAGCCTTGGGATCACCGATGGACTTGGATGTTAGGTCAGCACGCAGGCTTCTCCACAACATCAATAATTCATGTCCAGCCAGTACACCCTCATGTCGACTGGGCTTGGAACTTTACCACGACCATTTCCAGGTCCAGGATCTACTATGGATCCCCAGGCATATAACATCCCAACATACACTTATACTAACATACACTTATATCAACATACACTTATATCAACAATAACCCTTACTCCGCAACCCCTCACAACAACCGTTTTGCCTTTTCTCTTTAGGGTGCAACACCCAACTGCATCTATTTACCCTGTCAACACAAGCAATATAAGCAAACTCAATAGCATTATTGCTCTAAAACTATAATAATATTTCATATCATTCACTATCAAGTATTGAGATACCAGGAGTGTGTCCACTCCCTAGGGTGTAGTCAATATTGAAAACCCTTTCATGACTCGACATCGGAAAAGTGTACACCCTTTCCCGGTGTGTGCCATGTAGGCTCTATTCATACTCAAGCAATCGGTCATCATGGAAATAAAGTCAAAACATGTTCTGCATATGGAATTTTAATAATTTGACATCCATATTCTTATCAAGGGTCACAGAACACTTATCCATTTGCCGATGCAGTATTCCTTCGTTAAGGAGGAATGGGGCTCCCTTCTCTAAGTTGACAGTCCCTTGGTTAGCCATCCCAACTCCTTCTTACATTTCATATACACACATGTCTTACCGACATAATCTATACCATCTCACTCATATTGCTTCCCAAACATGTAGTGCAGATGAGACATTTCCAAAATGTCCAATGGAGTTTCACCCGAAACCCATTTCCAAGATAAGGGAAAACTTCCCCATGAAGTTTGGCTCCTGCAGGCCATCACACCTGAACTTCCTGTAGTGTGTACCCCTGGCACATTCATCAAATAACCAAACAGTCAATCATTATCTTATAATACAATCCAAATTGATTGTTCCATAACCAAGCAATGACATTAGTAATCAAATTCAATAGGAATTTGCAATTCTGTCTACTACAGAAATTAGTTTGCTTGGCAACGAGGTGATCCTCAATTGTGGGTCTCTTGTGAGCAACACCACTATGCCTATTATAATTTTATGCTTACTAGCACAATATGAATACCTACTTACAATGCGTCCTCCTGGCACAATCTTATGCAAGCCAATAGTGATTAGTAGTTGTCAGCAATTCTTGAAATCCGAAATTCACAACTCAAATTTAACAACCCATTATGCATACCAACTATTTTCACCACCATGAGACTCTTCTCATAAGGTTTGGCTCTTTCACATGGTAGATTCTGGCATTTGTCATGGTCTTACTCTCAGTGACATGCTCTAAATAATCTACCTGAAACCTGAGCTTCAATCAACCAAACACTTGGTAAGTCTGGATGCATATAACCTTTTCATTGCTACAACCATCACTGAAGCATTTCCAGAATTTATAAAATTCAATTGCTTCCAGCTGTTAATCACATCAATATTACCAAAACTCATTTACTTCATGCAATCATTATCATACTAACATTTTCAAGGTATAGTCACATCATTCATGCAATTAAATGAAATGTTTAGATACTCCTTACTTCACAAGCGTATCATTTATACCACCTTGCTCTTCCATAGAGCCTTTCCGGCAACCAATTGATCATGACTATCCTCTTTATGCACTTACTATCTTGCATTCATAATACCCTTTGAAATGGTTCCTGAATTGTCATCAATTCATCATTTCAGCCATTAGTTATTCATAATATCACATGCACTCATCTCAATGCATTCATGCAATGCATCACAACATTTGCACCTGTACTTATGCAATCAGTCACTCACACCCTTCATATCCATCCATTCAATCCATGACTACAAGATTCATAAAATCTTTTTAATGTATATACATTCAATGCTACCTTGCATTGATTCAGGAATACTATGCATTCAACATACCATGCATAGCCTGTAATACCCCGGTTTTAACCCCACTTGCATTAAAATACATAGGATACATATGTTGTAAATAATCTTGGTGTGGAGCTAAAGGCCAAGGCCCCACCATAGATTTGGTTATGTTGTGTTTTTTTTAGGAATGGTCACCGATGGTATATCGGGACATGCGGCATATATTTAATTTTGGCATCATGTAAACACGCATTTTAACTAAATAACCCAACCAGCTATGTTCGCAGCAACTAGATTGAGAAGGGGCATGATTCCAAAGGATAAGAAAAGGGGGATGAGGAACATTGAGTCATGAGGGAAAAATATTTGTCACCACCTTTCTTGGTTATTTTCCTTTTTGTTATTTGAGGCAGCGATTGGCTGGCAGGAACACCACTACCATGCCCACGCTTGCTTTCCTCTCCATGACGTAGGGACCATTCTGCCCACTCCCTCGGATCATGGCTGATTCATGGCTGTTCATCTTCCTCATGCAGGACGGGGATAAAATGTTTTACCATCCATTGTGTTGGGTTCGCCTCCTCTCTCCAGCTGTAATTGCCGGTCTGTGATTCCATCCTTTCCATCCACACAGAGAACCAACTTCTACCTCCACGCATTGGAATGTGTATTGTTCTCATCCATCATAGCGAATCACAGCAGAAATTATGGGGATTTTTTCCCACTGATTGATGGGAGCAATTTTCCCCACCACTAGTGGAAAATGAAAGATTAGTGACCAAAAAAATGACCAAAATCCGCATATCAATGACCACTTTTGGTTTGGCGATCGCTGGTGGCTAATTTGCGG
>LPNX010329691.1:0-103585 GCA_001517045.1 Pseudotsuga menziesii
AAAACACAGGGAGATATGTCAAAAATACAAACAAAAAAGTAGTTTTTTTCTTTTCTTCCTCCAAAATTAATAAATATTATTTTATTAATTCATTTTAGGTTTCCCATTTTGAGTTGAAATTTCCTCTAATGAAGGGATAATCCATGAAATGGGAGAAATGAAGATCGACATCAAATCTGATGCCCGACTTGTGAAGAAAAGGCCATACAAATTAGCTCATAAATACAAAGAGATAGTGAAGAAAGAGATCGATAATATGCTCGTAGCAGGAATTATCTACCCTATTGACAAGTTGGAATGGGAAAGATCGATGGTTGTCCAACCGAATAAAAATGACCCAAGAAAACTAAGGATTTGTTCCAATTTTAAAGAACTAAACAAGGTCACTCTAACAGACCCATTCCTAATGCCATACGCAGACGAAATCTTAAATGAAGTTGTAGGACATGAATGATACTCATTTACAGATAGATTCTCGGGGTATAACCAAGTAAAAATAGCCAAAGAGGATCAGAAAAAGACCACATTCGTATGTGAATTCGACTCATTCACCTACAAAGTTATGCCTTTTGGTCTCAAAAATGCACCTGCAGTATTTTTGAGAATCGTTGTCAAAACATTTCAAGATATATCTACAAAACAATGGTAGTATACTTCGACGATTAGATGATCTTCTCCACGTTGAAAGATCATTGCAAATGGATAAGGCTCATGCTGGAATGATGCTGACTGTTGGGTAAAATAACTCCCGATTCATCTATTCCATTGTAAAATCATTTATTTATACATTACATATGCTGGTTGAGTGTCATCTTCTGACCAGCCTTTTTAGATTCCTACATAACTATTCATTTTCCTTTATTTATTTACAAAATATAATCTCGACAGATTATATTCCAACAATCCCCCCCTTAATCTGAAGGGGTGTTAGTAAGTCCAAGCATGTTTTTGAATCTTTCAAACTTTTCTTGTCCAAGCGCTTTGGTGAAGATGTCTGCAACTTGATCATTTGTGGAACAATGTCGAAGATGGACTATCTTGGCCTCTACATGATGTCGAATCAAATGATACTTTGTGTTGATGTGTTTGGTTCGATCATGGAATCTGGGATTCTTAGCCAGCTTGATTGCAGAAGTATTGTCGATCAATAATGGAGTGGAGTTCTCTTGTTTTTCTTGTAAATCTTCAAGTATCTTCCTGAGCCATACTATTTCTTTCGTTGCTTCAGTTGTAGCCACATATTCTACTTCTGTTGTTGAATCTGCCGGAACGGACTGTTTGCGTGATCTCCATGAGACAGCTGCTGATCCAAGACTCATAGTGTATCCAGAAGTTGATACTCCTGTCTCCTTATCGCCATCAAAATCTGAGTCTGAGTACCCAATAAGTTTCAAGTCATCCACCTTAGAGTACTTGAGTCCAACGTCTTGAGTCCCCTTCAAGTATCTTAGAACTCTTTTTGCAGCTGACCAGTGTCCTTCACAAGGTTTATGCATGAACCTTGAAAGTATGCCAACAACATAAGAAATATCTAGTCTAGTTGTTGTAAGGTAGAGAAGTCTTCCTACAAGTTGTCGATACTTGGTCGTATCCTCAAATTCTTTTCCTTTGCTTGATGTGAGCTTCATTTTTCGTTCCATTGGAGAAGAGATAGGGTTGCATTCTATCATGAAAAATTTGTCTAGTAGTTCTCCAACATATCTTTTCTGAGATAGGAATATGTACTTAGGATGTTGAGTGACTTCAATTCCTAAGTAATAGTGGAGATGTCCCATATCTGTCATTTCAAAGATCTTTTTCAAATATTTCTTTATGGATGCTATATAGCTCTTGTTGTTCCCTTTCATCAAAAGATCATCTACGTAAACCACAAGATACACAACAGATCTTCCGACTTTCTTTATAAACAATGTTTCATCATCAAGATCAAAATGTTCGAAATTTAACTTCAAAAGATGCTCAGTTAATTTTTCATACCATGCGTGAGGTGCTTGTTTTAGACCATACAAGGATTTGACAAGCTTGCATACCTTTTGTTCTTTTCCTTTCACAACAACGTCTTCTGGCTGAGACATGAAGACACTCTTTCGAGTCTCCATTCAAGAAAGTAGTTTTCGCATCCATCTGATGAACTTTCTACCCATTCTGAGCAGCTAAAGAGAGTAAGGTACAGATGGTAGCCCATTTTGCTGTAAAAGAAAACGTTTCTTCATAGTCAATTCCTTCCTTCTGTGCATAGCCTTTTGCTACAAGCCTCGCTTTGTGCTTGTCAAGTGATCCATCTAATCTATATTTGTTCTTGTACACCCACTTGCAGTCAATTGGTTTGGTTCCAACTGGAGGGTCAACCAGCTTCCAAGTTCCATTCTTCATGAGTGCATCATACTCATTTTGCATAGCTTCTTTCCACTCAACTCGAGTAGAAGCTTCTTCAAAGGAAGTTGGTTCAAAGTTAGCAGATAAATTAAATTCACAATCAAATGATACATCCATGTCATCACCTGAATTATCTGCTTCTCCTCCATCTTCATGTCTTTTTGAACTTCTCGTTCCCGTCTTTCCAACTTAATCTGGATGGACACTTTCAAGTTTCTTTGTGGCCCATTTAGGAATCTTCTGTGATGGTCCTGGTTGATCAGCTAGTGGTGCTTCATTTCCTTCAAGGTTGAGTCTTCCAAGTCTCTCAATCACATCATCCAGTTGAATCTCTTGTTTAGGTGAAGTAGCAGGAACTTCTTCATGCGAGGGAGTTGGTGCTTCATATGGAAATTCCAAACGTTCATCCAGAATAGGAGTCCCCCCTTCAAGGTTTGGAATTTCATATTCATTTTCAAAATATTTCTTTGGATGAGGATAATTTTCCAAACGATCAAGTTGTCTCTCAATGGACTGGTCATTTTTATTAGTCTCAAGAAAAATGAGATCTCTGGAAATAACAAACTTCTTTTTTACCTCATCATACAGACGGTATTCCTTGGAGTTTTCTTCGTACCCCAGGAAAATGCATTTTCTGCTTCGAGCACCAAGCTTGTTTCTTTGCTCCTTTGGAATCAAGGCATAACAGGTGGAACCAAAAAATCTAAGATGCCTAATTGAAGGGAGATGGCCAAACCACATTTCATGTGGAGTCTTGTTATCAAGAGTATTTGAGGGACTTCTGTTTCTCAAATAGGCTGCACATTTCACCACATCACCCTAAAACATTAGTTTTACATTCTTAAAAAACATCATTGATCGTACCATATTCATTATGGTTCTATTCATTCTTTCTGCTACACCATTTTGTTGAGGATTGTAGGGAACTGTAGTCTGATGTGCAATTCCATGTTGGTGAAGATAATCTTCAAAAGCATTTAAAGTGTATTCTTTCCCATTGTCAGTACGAAGTGTACCAATTTTAGATTGTGCTTTTTTTTCTATCAATGCTTGAGAGTCCTTGAATGTTTGAAATGCTTCTAATTTTGTCTTTAATGTGTAAATCCAACACATTCTTGAGTAGTCATCAACAAAGGTCATAAAATACTTATTCCCATTGGTAGAAGGAGTTGGCATTGGGCCACATAAATCAGAATGCACTAATTCTAATTTCCTACTTGCTCTGAAATTAGATTCATGGAATGGCAGCTTACTGTGTTTCCCTAATATACATGCATCACATTTGCTCTTCTCTTTGGGAATGGTGGGCAAACCAAATACACCATTCTTTCTCAACAAACAAAGACTGTTATAATTCAGATGACCAAATCTTGCATGCCACAATAAACTTGATGACAAATTACCTTCTCCATGCTGAGAGAGGTAGGCATAGTTCTGAACCCTTGCAGATGAACCCTTTAGCTTCAGCAGCTTCCCAACTTCGTATCCAGTCATGATGACTTGGTTGTCAGAGGACTTTCTTACTTCTATGATTCAATCAAACATGTGGATGGAATGGCCTTGCTATCGAATCTCCACCAAAGACAGCAGGCTTCTCTGCAACTCTGGAAGATAAAGAACATTCTTCAACAAGAAATCAGGGAATCCAGGCATCTTCATCCAAATGGTGCCCATTCCCTTTGGTTTAAGACTTGACTTATCTGCAAAGTAAACTATGCCATTTATTGTTTCATTAAGTTCTTCAAAACAGTCTTTTCTAAAAGTCATGTGTGATGTTGCACCAGTATCAAGTAGCCAACAATCTTTGTAAGATGAAAGTGAAGTCATTTCATTAATACCAAGATTACAATGTGCAACAATACAATGAGCAGAATCTGAAGATTTACTAGCATCTTGGTTTTTATTGTCATTTTTCTTCTGGTTATGTCTGTCTTTGATGGAGTCCCACGAAGCCCAACACTAATTTGTTGTGTGTCCAATATTTCCACAACGCTTGCACTTCAAATCTGATCTTTTGCTGGAGTTGTTTCTGCCTCCTCTACCTTTGAAGTTTCTTCTTCCTCTGCCTCTCTTGTTGCTTTCTCCTTTGGGATGATCATGGGAATAAGTGTCTTTGCCAGAGAGGATATCGCCAACAATAGATGCAAAAGAGTGCATCTTCAATCTGGAACCTGCAACTTACAGAATGTTTGAAAGAAAAATATGGGATGCAGGATTAAGATCCTGTTGCTTTACAAGTTACAAAATGATTTTGCAGCCTACTACAAATAATTCTGCAGCTGCTTAGAATAAGTCTGCAACACTATCTAAGTAGCTCTAGAGTGTTATTACATTCAATATCCTTGTTTCTTATGAGATTTACACTTTGTTCAACAACTATAATATCACTCTATTACAAAAGGTCTTGCAGCAGAATAGTGCAGGTTGCAGCAGTATACTGTACAATTTAATCACAACAGCAATGATGGTGACACAGGTAGTCTCGATTTCTGAATATATCTCTTTGCAAACTTCAAACAACAGTATACTTCTTGCAGCAGAATGGAATAAAATCAAACCTCAACAATTCAATTCTTTATCAAGATGATGGACAATCACAACAATGGTCTTATATCAAAACATCTCCAGGCCTTGACGTAGCTCCATGCAGCTAAATACTCACATTCAAACTTGATCTTCACGCCTTCACGCGTTTCGTCAACAATATTTTTGACGAAGGCAGTCTTCAAAATAGTAATTCTCTCCTTTTTCAATAGTGCGACTTCACGCAGATGGGAACTAGCGTAAACCTTCTATCACCAGTCTTCAATGGATAGTAGTAGGACAACTTCAATCATCAACAATGTTCCAGGACTCTACTCACTTGAGAAAGGGCGTGAATCTCCACGTACAATTCTCAGTCACTTGAGAAAGGGCGTGAATCTTCAAACATAATGCAGCAGAATATCATGGCTTCATTCTTCATGCAAATGATAGGTGTGAGTCTTTATCCTTGTATCATCATTCTTCAACACACATGCAACAGCAAGGCATCTTCAATATCTACTGGTTGCATCAATCTTCTCTCACATAGTGTGTGGTCACATTCACAGGTTCAGAAAACACAATAGCAATTCGCAAGACCGAGAATCACATCCACTTCAGAAGGATGAATTATTTCTTCAACTCATTAAATACATAGCAGTCACAGTGATCATAGCTCATACAAAAACTGGGTCATACAGTAGCCGCATCATTCATCATTCATATATTTTCAAAAGTTACTCTCAAGCTCCACTCACAAAATTCGGGAAAACTTAGGTTTTCCAACGCTCACATTCATCATAGTAAAAATATGTAAATTTTACCTTCATGTAGTTTGGGAATGGCGCGAATCTTCATCTATACGTTCTCCACCATCAGTCTCCAGTTATCATTCTTCAAAGAACTCACAGAATCAAAACTCATCATGGCTTCAATATCAATCTCGTACAACATCAAAAGAATGATCTTTTCATCATACCATTCATTCTCCAAGCAACAATACATTGACGGTCTCAAATCGCAACAGTCTTCTCATTCCTTAGCGCAGGTATGGAGGAGCATAACGCATACAATGACTGCGCATAGGCTGGCAAAGAGAATGCATGTGACTGGCAGATGATGAGGCATAATTGATTTTGAGTGCATGCAGCAGAACGGGAGGAGAAACGTTCAATTCTGATCAGAGGGAAGACACATTAATGGGCCAGCAGTCTGGCAATGCACTGGCAAGCATATAGGTAGGATTTATGGCAGGTACCCGCTCTGATACCACTGTTGGGTAAAATAACTCCCGATTCATCTATTCCATTGCAAAATCATTTATTTATACATTACATATGTTGGTTGAGTTTCATCTTCTGACCAGCCTTTTCAGCTTCCTACATAACTATTCATTTTCCTTTATTTATTTACAAAATATAATCCTGACGGATTATATTCCAACACTAACAAATCCAGTTATCTCTCAACATAAAGAAATGCATATTCCTAACCCCTATAGGAATACTACTAAGGCACATTGTATTCAAAGAACGCATCAAGGTCGACTTTGCAAAAATAAAAATTATCCTCAACTTGAAACCATTAGTGAATCCAAAATAGTTCAGGGTACCATTGGGACATACTGGATATTACAGGAAAATTTATTAGACACTATGTAGATATGACCTATCCATTGGAAGAACTATTGAGAGAAGATCAGAAGTTTGACTAGACAGAGGAATGTAATATATCATTCGATACATTAAAAAGGAAACTAGTCGAAGCACCTATCCTTATATTCCCGAATTGGTCAATCAACTTCCATGTGCTCATCGACGCGTCAGGCCTAGCAACAGGCGTTATTTTAACACAACCAGGGGACGATGGAATGGACTAACCAATAGTATATAGCAACATAAAACTAAACACAGTAGAACAAAACTATTTGACAACAGAGAGGGAAGCATTAGCTATTGTCTTTGCGCTACAAAAGTACCGACATTACCCATTAGCCAACCCTTTTATCTTCTATACTAACAACCAAGCATTCAAATACCTCGTCAACAAACCTTTGCACCATGGGAGGATTTGTCGATGGTTATTACTATTCTAGGAATTTGAACCTGAATTTGTCGTTAGACAAGGAAAACTAAATGTCAGACCCGACCACTTGTCAAGGATCGACACGGGGGAGGATCCAACATGAGTTGAATATGATCTGTTGAATGCACATTTATTCTGAATAGAAGCTATTTCGACAGAATTGGAAGAAATAGCTCAATTCTTGGAAAATGGTCAAGCACCAAATGGCATGAGCACGAAGAAAAAAGAAATCATAGCCATGAAATATGCATCATACAGCATCATAAACGGATTTTTAAATAAAATGGGCTTGGATGACATCCTCCAGAGATGTGTCTTAGAACACTAAAGATAAGATATTATGCATGAGGCACACTATGGACCGGCGGGAGGAAATTTCCAAGCAGATACAACTGCCAAGAAAGTCCAGTAGTGGGGACTATGGTGGCTAACACTGCACAGGGACTACAAAACATTTGTTAGCCAGTGCGACCGATGCCAATGACTGGGCCAACCTTTGCCTAATACAGAAACTCCCTTGATATCAATAAAGCCAAGTCTAACATTTGAAATTTTGGTCATCGACTTCATAGGACCATTCCCAATACCAACAAAAAGAATAGGTGCGGGGTACATAATAAATGTAGTAGAATATGTAACCAAATGGGCTGAGGTAGAACCTGTTGAAACCTGTTCCATTGAAATAGATGCTAAATTCATCTATGAAAACATAATTACTAGATTTGGATGTCCACTGACCTAAATTAGTGATAAAGGGTCACACTTCATTAACAAAACCAAAGTACTGACAAACCAGTTCAAAATTGACCACTGATGAAGCAAAACTTATCTCCCTTAGTCAAATGGAGCAATAAAGGCATTTAACAAAACACTAACAAAGGGTTTAACAAAAATCTGCAATACCGACAAGGACGATTGGGATGAAAAAATATCTGCAGTGCTATGGGCTTACAGGACAACATACAAACATTCGACTGACCAAACACCGTTTTGACTAGTTTATAGCTAAGAAGCATTCATTCCACTACATTTTTGACAACAAAAACCTAGAATAGAAGATATATTACACATCGATGTCAAAGAAGGTAGGAGGGATTGGCTGATGCAACTGAGTAAACTATAAGAGCACCGAATGCTCGTTATATAACATCAAGAAATTTAGAAACAACAATAGAAGGCTTGGAAGGATCAAAACATTAAAAACAAAAATATGTAGGTAGGAGATTTGGCTGTGTTGTATAATAGTCGAGTGAAAGGAAAACCTAAAAAGCTACACACATAATGGATGGGACCTTACATTGTTGAAGAAATTCATGCCAACGTATTAGTCTGACTAAGGATGTTAAAAGGGATAGTATTTCAGAAACTTGTTAATGGTGCCCGACTAATATGATACCCCCCCAAAAAAAATAACGACCATAACTGCTCAGAAAAACCTATAAAAACCTAATAATATCAGAAACAACAAAAAGAGTCGACACTTATAAGCCAAAATGACAGGAAAACTTGAAAGAAATGGTAAACCGCAGTTCAACAGCCGACATCCCTATCATTGACCATCGTCATAATCAACATCGACCAATGACTCCAAAGGTCAAATCATGCCTTGATGACTACGGTCAGAAGGAGCGCCAAAACTAGAACGCATTAAATGCATCTGCAATAGACTGTCTTGGACTGTCATTTTCGCCATTAATACCTTCATCGAAAAAATCGCCATCCACTCCACCTGTAAATACCACGTCATAGAAATATTTCTTATCGCATTTTGAAGAAATAGAGCAACCATTTACTCAGAAATATGAAAACAAAAATCCTGTGAAGAAATCCAACCAAGAGACTGACATAATGGCTCCAAAGAGAACCAGAGCCGCGACTACCAAAACAAAAGAGCTAGAATCCTCCGAAACCCCACTCGTAAAAAGACTAAAGAATATTAAAAACACAAAGGTACAAGAAACTTCATGGGCAAAAATATGGGCAGAAATCAAAGAATGGGCCTATGTAGATAAGAAAATGACACATGAAGCAGAGAAAATAAGCCATAGCACCATTATGAGTTACATGAATACACCTTTCATGGCGAGTTTCGGCGGGACAAAAGAAACCATTGTAAAATTTATCATCAACTAGTACCACAATGGCAAATTCTACTTCAACAAACCAGTCAAAATTTTAGGCAAGGTCATATACAAACTTACCGGACTTTCAAACCAGGGAGAACCTATTCCTATTGGCATAAAATATGGATTAGTAGAATGACTAGTAGGGACACCATCAGGAAATAATTTAAAAGGGCTGATGATCAGTCAAATGCAAGCCCATACACCACAAATAGTTGCCAAAATCATAGCGATAGGACTCACCCCTACAGCTCGAGTGAGTGATCTGAACCTAGAAATGTTCGAGGTCATCGAAACAATAGCAGAATCAGGGAAACTTTACTACTGGGATCAATATGTCACCGACATGCTCAAGACCATATGTGAAAAATGCCAAGAGTCGGCTGGAATTATTAGATTCCCATCACTGATAATTTGGATAGCCATGGACCACTTATGTCCAGTCGAAGATAAGCAATTCCAAGAACCATGCAAATATCACATGTGGCATTTCAAACCATTTTCACATAATGGAACTCTAAAAGAACTAGAAAATGGCAAAGTATTGTTGGAAAATTGGTTTCAGATTCTAAAAATCCAGACAGCCAGATGGAGGGTGCCTCAAAAAATCCAAAGAAGTCTACCAAAAATAGTACACATTCAACTAGAGCTTTACCACACTGTAGTCTGGCACATGCAGGGGGAAAAAGCGAAAGCAAAACCTCTTGACTATTATCCTTCAGTCGATGAGATTTTCCAAGAGCTAGCTTAACAATCCAACACGAAGCTGTCAATACCAGCAAGATCCATAGCAATAAATCATCCTATTGAGGAACCCTTAACCGACCAGGAAAAAGAGGAGGATTATGAACTCCGTCTATATATCAATAACTTCATGTCAGAGGATACACCAACAGAGGATACCATCAAGCTCCAACTAGTGACTATACCACAACCCCTCCAAATTGAAATTGCACCAACTAGACATCAGGCGATAGTACCGACAAAACAAAGTATCATCCCGACTCATCAACAGGAGGGAGGAGAAGAGCAGATAGAAGAAGATATGGAATCAGATAATCCAGAGTATGCTATGACAAAAGAAAATTTAAGAAAAATAGCAAAGGAAATAGTAGCCACAAGAAAAAGAAATCAAATCAAGAAAAAGGGAAGGGAAAGTGTAAAATTATCCTATCAAAGACAAAAGATGAAGAAGAACTGTTGGCCACTGCTCTCGACATCATAGCAGATTCTGCAACAAATAAAATATCAGTCGAAACACAATTCAAGCGGTTCGTCGACTCAGGAGCGAAACAAGGCATAATGAAAAAGGTAAAAACCACAAATCCTCCAGTTGATGAAGAGATTGTTGATTTAGTTTCCACCCCTCTACTCCCATCCCCAACCCAAACCACACAAGAAGATATCCCATAGCCAACCACCACCAGTCTTGTAGACATCTTTAAAATATCTATGTCCAGACATTAAAAGAACGACTCCACCACAATGATGAATTCCAGGAATTTATTGAAAAACTCCCTGAATTATTCACATATGCACAGAACATTATTACCAAACACATGTTAACCAAGTCTAACTCAACACGCCAGACCCTATCACAGCAAATTAGTCAAATACCTTAGAAACCAATAACTGTTGGAAATATCATATCAAAATTCTTAAGGAACCACGACAAAACCTCTCAAGTCGCCGCAAGCTGCATTTCATCCTTTACTGCATCAAGTATTAACCATACACCACCAACTAATGAACAAGTAGGAGAATTGGCATAAAATGACCAGGAAGATACATTAGCGATCAATCAGGAGATCGACAACCTATTCTTTGACAACCCTGATGACCCAGTCAACTCACCGCCAGAAGCTGAAGATCCCCCGTCAACTAAAAATATCCCAACCACACCACTTACAATAGATCAGCAGCTGGGAAATCAGCCCAATGAAGATCAGAAGCTGGGAAATTAGCCACTTGCAGAAACATAGGCAGAACAATAGGTCGACTGGTATAGACACAAAAGGAAGAGAAAAGATAGAAAGAAAAAGGAACACCACAAAGAACAAAGACTGTCAGTGATCCACCTCAACCAACTAGGATCGACTACTGTAGTCGACACAATGAAATTAAGAGATGGAGATTTGGGACATCTCTTAGAGACCCTCACCACCGAAGTAGCAAGAAGAAGCCACACAAGACGAGAGCAGCTCGATAGCACTAAGAAAGAGAAAATTGATTTTTTGTCAAATTGTAGAAATTTAATTCAAACAGTCATACCAGGACCATTGGAGGCCGACACAGCCACTAGAAAAATCATATCAGCTATTTGAAAGTGTGGTGTCGACCCTACAAACACAGCTACAACTTACAAAAGAAGATCAAAAAGAGGAAACATATAGATTGCTAAGGCAACGTTACACAACGTTCTCTGAAGCTCATAAGGTACTGCAGGACCACTTAGAAGAATCCATCATTACAGAAGAAGTACTCCATAATTGGCACACCTACTATGGGCAAGTATTTCAGCAGACTCACCAGACTCGTGAGCAAATTCAAGCACTAGAAAAGAGGCAAGGCCTTGAAGAAACAATGAGGACTAAAATACAAGACCAGATTGTATTAGAAACAGCCAAATTACAGAAACTAGAAAAAAAACACATCACTGGGTACAACAAGCACTACCAAGTCTCGAAAAACTAGACACAATCTTCCCACAGATGAAGAGAATATTGGATACAGCAGAAGAAAAGGCTCAATATATGGGGCCCGACATGGAAAGCATCACTGATATTTCCCTCTAAGAGAAAATGTTGACTCTGTCAAGCATCACAACCTTGACTATCGATATCCAAAAAGTGCTACAAAATTGGACAGAGTTTCGGCACCAACTGGCCATTATAGTAGAAGACATTATGGAAGTATGTGTGCAGAAATGATTAACCATCTGACTACACAGTCCATGAAGCCAAACCAAAGTAGAAGTAACTACCTCAGACAACGCAATGTCGAGTGCCTCCCCTGTTTCTTCGGGACGAAGAAAAATTTTGTTCCTGGGGGAGATGTTGGAGGAGCTAGTCGGTGAGCCGACTAGTCGAAGATTAGGTCGGTCATGTAAGTCCGGTCGGTTGACTGAACCGACAGGCAGTTACTTGTAACCATTTGTAATTATATACATTAGGCTGTTATCCATATGAGAACTTGGTTTAGTTTTATGTATGTATGGACCCTCTTGTGACTTATTAATACAACTATTATTCCACCTTACCATTCTATCTCTTGTGTCTGTTATGATTATATGATTATGTGTATATTATTGGTTACCCTATGTGATCCAAGAGATTGCAACAATATGATGCACTACTTTCTAGGCATGGAGGTGTGGCAGAGTGCAGATGGAATCTCCCTAGGAAAAGGGAAGTATGCAATAGAGATCCTGAAGAGGTTTGGGATGATGGACTATAAGGCCATGACCACACCTATGGCATTGAACCTGAAGATATTGAGTGATGCTTCATCAGAGACGATTGATGCTACGATGTATCGTCAAATGATTGGGTCCTTGATGTACCTTACAAATATGAGACCAAATATTTTCTTTGCTATGAACACATTGAGCCAGTTCCTGATAGATCCGAGACATGTTTACTTGATTTTACAAAGCATATTATGAGGTACCTGAAGGGTATAGTTGATTATGGGCTCAAGTATGAGGCGGACCAGAAGCTTAACCTGGAAGGTTATGTTGATTCAGATTGGGAAGGCAGTGCCATCGATAGGAAGAGAAATTCAGGGTGTTGCTTCAGTATGGGATTAGGTGTGATCTCTTGGTTTAGCAGGAAGCAGTCCTGTGTGGCACTGAGTATAGACGAAGCAGAGTATGTCACAGCTTGTTCAACTAGTTGTGAGGCAGTGTGGATGAGGAAGCTACTATCTGATTTATTTGATCTTTAGTTGGATGCTACTTGTATATGTTGTGACAACCAGAGTTGTGTGAAGTTGTCAGAGAACCTGGTGTTCCATGACAAGTCGAAGCATATCAAGATCAAATATCACTATATTAGGGATATGGTGCAAAGAGGAGCAGTGAATCTCCAAAATGTTGTGACGGACGAGCATATAGCTAATGTGTTGAACAAGCCATTAGCCAGAGTGAAGTTTGAGTACTTCAAGGAGAAGCTTGGTTTTCTCCTGATCGAGGTTCCTTCCAAGGGGAAGTGATGAGTCCCTGATCCCTTCTGACATGGTGATAGGATTGGTTCGTTCCATGGCAAGATGTGAGTACAGAGCCATTCTGATATAACTATGGGATTGGCTCCCACATGATCGGATACAAGTGTAAAGCTTTTCTGACTGGTTTAGATGTAAGTGTGGAGCCCTTCTCACATGGTGGTAGGCGGGTCCTCCCATGGTTGGATATAAGTGCAGAGCCTTTCCCCGGATGATAGATGGTGTGTCCTATCATGCCGATGGAAGTAAGTGTAGATCCTTTATCTGGATTGTAGATGGTGTGTCCTACTATGCTAGTAGATATAAGTGTTGAGCCCTTCCTTGGATAGTATATGGTGTGTCCTACTATGCCAGAGGATGTAAGTGCTGAGCCTTTTTGACTGGGTCAGATATAAGTGCCGAGCCTTTCTAACTGGGTCAGATATAAGTGTTGTGCCTTTCTCTGGATAGTAGATGGTGTGTCCTACTATGCCAGTAGATGTAAGTGCTGATCCTTTCCTTGGATGATAGATGGTCTGTCCTATCATGCCAATGGATGTGAGTGCTGGGCCTTTCTGACATGGTGGTGGATGTGTTCCTCCCATGGTAAGATATGAGTGCTGGGCGTGCCTTTCTAACATGATGGTGGATGTGTTCCTCTCATATTCAGATGTAAGTGCTAGGAGGGCCTTTCTGACTGGGTCAGATATAAGTGCTGAAGAAGATGAAGACCTACCTGGAGGCTAGGACTACAACTAGCATGAAAAAGGGCTGGCTCTGTAGAACTTCCTATGACGAGAAGAGTTGAGAGATAGCACTAGTTGATCGATATGGCAGAAGCAGTGATGATGATGATGATCTAGTGATGATCCAACTTTGAGGATGATCCAGTGATGATCCAATTTTGATGATGATCCAGTGATGATCCAGTTTCGATGATGATCATGTGATGATCCAGTGTTGATGATGATCTAGACTTGATCTAGAGAAGAAGACTTGTGCTAATGAATTGTGTCAAGAGAATACCTTCCTAGTTAAGAGGGAATGTTGATGTATTTGTAACTTCAGAATGTATTCATTTGTATATATTATGTATTGTACCCTGATGTTTCTATTGAGAAGTATCTATAATGTAATCGAGTCATCTCATACCCCGATGTTCCTATCGGGAGAATCAATAATGTAAACAAGTCATGTAAAGTCATAGAGGGTAACCCTTGTTATTGCTCAAGGGTTAAAGTCCCCGCAGTTTCAGGGCACTAGGGTTGTTAGAATCTCCTAGAGAAGTCATCCTTGGTAATTTCTTATCAAGTCAGGAATTATTATAAATAAAGAGTGAGACTCTCTATTTATCACATAGTCACTCACACTCAGTTGTAGCACATGATTGAGAGAGAAGGAGCTGGGATAAGAGAGGGAACAACTGTCGGAGATGAACTTACTTTCTTTGGGTTTTACTGTTGCCATTGGTGCTTATTATATCTCTGAGGAAGTTGTGGGGTTTTCTCCTTTATGGTTTCCCTGAGGAAAATATTTGTGTCTATTGTCTCTTGTGATTGATTGTAGTGCATGTTATTCTCTCACATAAGATCCTAAGATAATACTGTCAAATTGATAAAAATCTAACAGAAACTATGCAACGACACACCTAGAGGTCATCGTCAGGTAAATTCAATTTGTTATTCAATTCATGCTCAAGTCTATATAAACATAAATATTCTTTTACACATCTTTTTAATATCTTGTTGTGTACATGTAGTGGCTCTTATCATGATAGACGTCTGTATGAGGGGTCTACAGGGGCTGGTGGACAAACAGAGAGGACACACTTAATGTCTTATTCTTCATATACGCCATTTGCAGGTAGATATTGTTTACATACATTTTTACTAGAATTCGTGTTTTACATGTTTTTTAATATGTGGAAAATTCTTATCATGCATAGCTTCACAGCTTCAAGGTGAAGAAAAATCGGCTACTATGCAGCCACACTCCTTGAGGTCATTGTTAGGTAAGATCAATTGTTATTCAATTCATGCTCAAGTATATATAAACATAAATATTCTTTTACACATCTTTCTAATATCGTGTTGTGCACAGGTGGTGGCTCTCACCATGTCAGACGTCTCTTTGAGGGGTCTACAGGAGCCGGTGGACAAAGATAGAGGAAACACTTACAGTCTTATTCTTGAGATATTCCATTGACTCATAGAGATTGTTTACATACATTTTGACTAGAATTATTGTTTGAAATGTTTTTTAATATGTGGAAAATTCTTATCATGCACATCTTCACAGCTTCAAGGTGAAGCAAACTTGGCTACTATGAAACCATACTCCCCGAGGTCGTCGTCAGGTAAATTCAATTGTTATTCAATTCATTCTCAACTCTATATAAACATAAATATTCTTTTACGCATCTTTCTAAGATCTTGTTGTGCATAGGTGGTGGCTCTCATCATGACAAATGTTCATCTGAGGGGTCTACAGGGGTCGGTGGACAAACACATAGGGTGCCATCGCTAGGTAGATATTTTTTACGTACATTTTGACTAGAATTCTTGTTTGACATGCTTTTTAATATGTGGAAAATTCTTATCATGCACAACTTCACAGCTTTAGGGTGAATCAAACTTGGATACTATGCAGCCACACTCCCTGAGGTCATCGTCAAGTAAATTCAATTGTTATTCAATTCACGCTCAAGTCTATATAAACATAAATATTCTTTTACACATATTTCTAAGATCTTGTTGTGCACAGGTGGTGGCTCTCAGCATGACAAAAGTCTGTCTGGGGGGTCTACTGGGGCTAGTTGACAAACACATAGGATGCCATCGCCAGGTAGAGATTGTTTACGTACATTTTGACTAGAATTCTTGTTTCACATGTTTTTTAATATGTGGAAAATTCTTATCATGCATTGCTTCACAGATTCAGGGTGAAGCAAACTTGGCTACTGTGTAGCCACACTCCCTGAGGTCATCGTCAGGTAAATTCAATTGTTATTAAATTCATGCTCAAGTCTAGATAGACATAAATCTTCTTTTACACATCTTTCTAAGATCTTGTTGTGCACAGGTGGTGGCTCTTAGCATGACAGACATTTGTCTGAGGGGTCTATAGGGGCTGATCTACAAACACATAGGATGCAATTTCTAGGTAGATATTGTTTACATACATTCTGACTAGAATTCTTGTTTGGCATGTTTTTTAATATGTGGAAAATTCTTATCATGCACAACTTTATAGCTTTAGGCTGAAGCAATATTGGCTACTATGCAGCCACACTCCCTGAGGTCATCGTCAGGTAAATTCAATTGTTATTAAATTCATGCTAAAGTCTATATAAACATAAATCTTATTTTACACATATTTCTAAGATCTTGTTACATGCACACGTGGTGGCTCTTAGCATGATAGATGTATGTCTGAGGGATCTATAGGGGCCGATAGACAAACACATAGGACACACTTAGTGTCTTATTCTTCAGATATGCCATCACCAGGTAGAGGTTATTTACATGTACATTCTCACTATAATTCTTGTTTGACATGACTGTTTTATTTGTGAAAAAATAGATGATTTTTCTTGTTAACTTACATGTGATTGCCAATTTTTGGTTTTGTTCAAGGGATTCTAGACATTCTAACAATAATGATGGGGGAGAATAGGATGCAACAGGTATTTATAATGAATACATTTTATATAAATGTGTATAATTTGATTGACAAATTATACATATAGATTTTAATACTTGCATGTGCATTTTACTTCTTACAGGGTTTGTTGCTCCTGATCTTAATCCACCTCCCGATACAAGGAGATGTCTAGGATACATCAGTATGCTCACAATGAAAGATATGATACTCTTTACAATCATCATAGATATGTTACTGAGGAGACTCCTTGGGAAGACAACATCACTATGATGACTGTGGAAGATATGAAGGAGCATTCCTTGAGATTGCAGGTAGAGCTTGATTGTTCAAATCTCTCTTTTGGTACTCAACAATGTATCGAGATTGTTTTGTACAATCTGAATAGTTTGATTGAGACATATCTTGCGGTTGGACCATCAACCCATATTTTTCATGACATGATGCGTAGGGGGAGATTGTCAGTGATGGGTCACCGCAAGTTTGAATAAGTAAAGCAAGTTGTCCCAAAAGAAATGGTCTTTTCATTTTTTGACTTACAGCCTGAAGACAAAAAACATTTAAAGATCGCAAGATTCAATGATCCACTGATTGCACCACATATTTATTCGAGGTTCCTGTGTGCATATGGGAAGTTCCGAAATAATTACTAGGTTTCTCAGTATTTTGTTAAGATGTTGATTGCAGAGTTTCGGTTTCACATGGACCCCGACTATACAGATACGGGATCCAGTTTATATGGTTCTGGAAAAGCTCGTAAATATGAATGACGTAATGCACAGTGACATGTTCAGTATAGGTGTCTAATGCCTCGGTTAGTAAAACCACATCCTAGAGTCATATATTTTCTAGAGGAGTTGGAAATGACATCCCAAACAGAAAGAGGTGTGAGGGAAGAAATAAGAGAGCGTGCTGGGGATGCATTGGCATGGGTGGAAATCATCCTCAGTACTATTTCATCTCCATCTAGTATGGATGAAGGCCCATTTGATTACTATTTTGATGATCGCTTGAAAAGTATGAGTCGCTTAGAGCTTGAGTATTATGAAACATAATGTAGAGACAATTATAAGCAAGTCGTCGCTAAAAAAAAAACAAAACAGAGGCATGGTACGTAAGTATGCTATAATATATGAAATTTGTTATATGAACTCTAATGTTTTTATTATCCAAATCTAATGTCTATAAATTATATGAAATTTTTGCAGTATACTAAATTCATGAATGATGACGACATTGATGATACGAATTTGCTTGACCTGAAAGAAATAGAGGCTAGGGGCACAAATATAGATATTGAGGAAATTCTAGTTTCACAATTTTCACCGGGGACGCAAGTATGGATATTTATTTTTGATAATATTTAATTACTTTTGGTATATTTTGATGTAGGAGCATCGTGGCATGCCAAAAATGTGATGAGTTGGTCACATGTTGTGGCATCTTTTGTAACTATTTTGTGTTGATTCATAGTCTGATTAGCGGTGAAGGAATCATTGGAGATCGCGACTCCCTGAGTGGAGATCAAGCCACTGGTAGTTTGTTTCAAACAAGGACGTTTTCATCATGAGTCGTAGTGTTTGTTTTCAGATGTAGGACCACTCAAGATAGGAGTAGCAGTTTAGAATAAATAGACAGTTTAGAGATGTAGAGGGGGTTTTTCTCTTCAACATTTAGAATTCTGAGTTTGTAGAGAGAGGACATACCTATGTCTGATTCCTACTTGTAAATATTTTGAAGGGTTGAAAGAAGAGAGATCCAAGCTGTGTGCATTTTCCTTTGATTGCTTAATAGAAG
The DNA here is from genome assembly GCA_001517045.1 of Pseudotsuga menziesii. NCBI lineage: Eukaryota > Viridiplantae > Streptophyta > Pinopsida > Pinales > Pinaceae > Pseudotsuga > Pseudotsuga menziesii. The sequence goes on from LPNX010329691.1 coordinate 18,765, forward strand.
GATTAACCGTGTGTTTCTTGGGTTGTTAGCCTTTATGCATGTACTGTGTATCTTACAAATCCAGCTTCAACGTTTTCCTGAACATTTGTGTATTTCTGAGAAGTTACTATATTCACAAATCAATTTCTTGCTTGAATAGTTGAAGTAGAGTGTAGATGCATGCATAAGAGTGTTAGGATAAAGAATCAGGAAAATTGCAGGCTAGATTGATCAATTCCATGGTCAATCAGTGCAACTCACAGATTTTATTCCATTAACAAGTTTTACAAGGAATGAACGGTCGAGATCGAGTATGCAGATAAAGATCTGAAGGTCCAGAAGAATCCCGCAATGAAAGTTGTGAGGAAGTTAACAGATCCATAGAGATCTGAGAGGTCTGCACCGAAATTAGATTGATTGTCGGAGTGAAGGCAAAAAATATCTAACGGCTAGGAGAATTGTGGAGGAAAAGTTGCAGAGAGGAAATTGCGCAGGAGAAAATTTGGGAAGTTGGCATCCCGCATCCCACAACCCGCTTGCGGGAAGGCCGTTATGGAAAGAGAGTTGCGGAACGCAACATTGGGTATTTGAGATACCGCATCCTTGCAACCTGCATGTAGAAAATTCGTTGTGGAAACAGGGTTGTGGTAACAATGTGAAAGAGAGCTGTTATGTCAGAGGCTTAGTGTGAGAAGGTGGCTGCATGCATTGAAAGAGAGAGAGGTCATGACAGATGTCGACCTGGAGGGAACGCATAAGTTCTAGTGGAAATGAGGGAGCTAAGGGCACATCTGGAATCCATGGAAACAGACTGACAAAGAGACCTAGAAGCAGGGGATTTAAGTGAACCTGAGGATGAAGAGAAAAGAGAAGAAGCCGCACCTATGCAGGAAACACCAGAGTTAAGATATTTCAGATCTATTCTGGGAGCGACTTCAAGGCCGAGACCAGAGTTGCTTACCTATGATGGAAGTCTTATCACGGAGCATCTCATTGACTGGATCAGTGAGCTTGATAAATACTTTGATTACGATGAGGTAGAAGAAAACAAGAGAGTCATATTGGCTGTGACGAGGTTGAAAGGGAATGCATCCTTGTGGTGGGATAGTGTGCAAACAAAAAGAAGGAGAAATAGTAATCTATCGATAAAAAGTTTAGATAGAATGGTGGAAAAGATGAGGGATAAGTTCTTGCCCAAGGATTACCTGTTTATTCTATATAGACAAGTACAAAACCTTAGGTAAAGATTGTTAACAGTGAGAGAGTACACTGAAGAGTTCTACAAAGTAAACCTAAGGGATGGATAGGTGGAAGAGTCAACAAAGAAGGCTGCTAGATATGTGAATGGTCTAAGGATGGATATCCAAGAAGAGATCAGCATGATATCAACCAAGATGATGGAGGAGGCATATCAATGTGCCTTAGGGAATAAGAAAATATAGCGAGGAAGCAGAACTTCAATAGAAGTCACAGTTCAACTAGAGGAAGAGGGAAGGCATCTAGAAGAGTAATATTTAGAGCGCAGAGAGGACAGTCCAGTAACTCTAACTAGCAAGAGAAACATGGTAGAGGAGGTGACTCTAGCAGAAGAGAACCTTACCAAGGAGGTAGAGGTAGAGGAAGAGGCATAAAAGCTATCATTAGATGCTACAAATGCAACCAGTTGAGGAATAAGTCATTTGAATGTCCAGGGAAGGAAGACATAGGACAAAGAAGAGCCTATGTAGGTCAAAATGAGCAGCAGCAAGAACAATCAATAGTAGAAGAAGTCTTGCTAGATATAGGAGAGTCATTGATGATGAATAAAGTATTGTTGAAACCTGAGAAGGAGCACGCAGAGCCTGCTCAAAGGAAATATTTATTCAGGACTATGTGTAAAGTCCAAGGGAAGTGTTGTAAGATGGTGATTGACAGTGGAAGTATTGACAATCTTGTTTCCATAGAGATGGTGGAAAAGATGAGTTTGAAGAAGACCAAGCATCCTACTCCATACAAAGTATCTTGGTTACATAAAGGACATCAAATCTTGGAAAGTGAGCAGTGTGTAGTTGATTTCCAAATAGGTCCATGTAAGGAAAAGATTCTATGTGATGTGATGCCCATGGATTTTTTCCATATACTGTTAGGCATACCATGGCAATTTGATAAGAAAGTAATTCATGATGGTAGGAGTAATTGTCATAGTTTCGAGTAGAATGGGATAACACATGTACTTCACCCTTTACAAGAAGTTAGTACAACAGGACAATCAACACCTAAAGTTTTGATGTTGTCAGAAAAGGAATATTTGTAGTAGATTGATAATGAAGAATTGAATTATGCTGTGGTATGTAAGCCAAGAGTGGTGACGATGAAGACCAGTGTGGCAGATCTACCTAAGGAGATTTAGGAGATGTTGAGTGAGTTTAGTGACATTGTGGTGGATTATTTACCCAATGAACTACCACCAAGAAGGGATATAAGTCATCATATTTATTTTATTCGAGGATCCAGTTTACCAAACAAGGAAGCATACAGATTGACACCTTAAGAGAATGAAGAATTGAGGAAGCAGGTCCAAGGATTGTTCCAAATGAGTCCGATTCCATGTGCAGTACTAGCAGTATTGACACCAAAGAAGGATGGTGAGTGGAGGATGTGTACTGACTCCAGAAAAATTAACAAGATCACTATCAGATGTAGATTTCCATTAGAAATGATGGATGACATGATGTAATGCCTAAGTGGGGAAACATGCTTTTCAAAACTAGATTTGAAGAGTGGATATCATCAGATCAGGGTTAGATAAGGAGATGAGTGCAAGGAAGGATTTAAGAAAAATGATGGGATGTATGAGTGGTTGGTCATGCCATTTGGATTGTCCAATGCACTAAGCACTTTTATGAGATTGATGAATGAAGTCTTGAGAGATTTCATAGGTAAGTTTGTGATAGTTTACCTTGATGACATTTTAGTTTTCAACCAAACAAAAGAAGAGCATCTGAAGCATCTTAGATATGTTTTAGAGAGGATGCAATAGGAAAAGTTGCCGACAAATGTGAATAAATGCACATGCATGAAGATAGAGCTAGTATATATGGGTTTTGTTATCTCTAAAGAAGGGTTGAATATGGATCCAGAAAAGGTGCAAGCAATCATTGATTGGCCTTCACCAAGGAACATATTTGAGGTAAGAAGCTTTCATGGATTGGAAAGTTTCTATAGGAAATTTATAAAGTACTTCAGTGGTATTTGTGCATCTATCGTTGAGACAATTAAAAAGGATAGACAACCATTTCAATGGACAACAGAGGATGAAAAGAGTTTTCAGTTCTTGAAGAAGAATACCACTGAACAACCAGTATTGAAGTTACTAGAATTCAACCACCCTTTCCAAGTGAAATGTGATGCTAGTGGTGTAGAAATCAGAGCTGTACTCAGTCAAGAGGATAGGCCTATAGCATATTTCAGTGAGAAGCTGAATGATTCCAAGTAGAAGTATTCATCTTATGACAAGGAGTTTTATGCTATTGTTAAATCAATGAAGCATTGGAGGCACTACTTGATGCCTAGAGAATTTGTGTTGTATTTGGATAACCATGCATTAAAGTAAATTATGCAGCAACCTAAGTTGAACCTGAAACATGTCAAGTGGGTTGAGTTCTTACAGAGCTTTACCTTTGTGGTGAAACACATAGAAGGAGAATCAAACAGAGTAGCTGATTCCTTGAGTAGGAGACTATTGATTATGCAAGAGAATCATATCCAAGTCTTGTGATTTGAGCATTTGAGAGATTTGTATGAAGCTGACATTGATTTCCAGGAAGCTTACAGGGCTTATAAGAACCCAGTGGAGGTGGACAGAGAGCCATGGATGGAGTATACCCTACAAGATGGTTTACTCTTTAAAAATAATAAATTGTGTGTACCAAGGTGTTCTATAAGAGAGAAATTGATAAAAGAGAAACACAATGGAGGTATGGCATGTCACTTTGGAAGTGACAAAACCTTCGGAAAATTGGGTCATTTCTATTTTTGGCTAAGGATGAGGTCTGAAGTTGAGAAGTTTGTAACCAGATGCAGAGTATGCCAGCATGCTAAGGGGAGAATCCATAACACAGGATTGTATACACCATTTCCTATTCCAACTAGGCCTTGGGATTCTATGATTATGGATTTCATTATGGGTTTAACAAGAACTCAGAGGGGAAATGATTATATCTTTGTTGTTGTTGATAGATTCACTAAGATGGCACATTTCATTCTGTGCTACAAGACTGGTGATGCCACATACATTGCTAACTTGTTCTTTGATGAAGTTGTGAAACTAAATGGTTTACCTAGAATCATTATATCAAATAGAGATATGAAGTTCACAGGTCATTTTTGGAGGACCTTGTGGAAGAAGTTGGGTACCAGAATGAACTTCATTTTAGCATATCACCCACAGTCTGATGGACAGACCAAGGTAGTCAATAGGAGTATGGGAAACATGTTGAGAAGTTTGATTAGAGCGAGTCCTAAACAGTGGGATAGAGTTTTACCACCTAAGTTGGACTTAGTCAATGTTATCAAGTGAGCATGGTGAACCGGACAAAGATGATTTGTTCGGACTTCAGAAGACCTTCATACTTGCTTTTGGAAGGTGTTCTTTTATCTACCACATGTTCATACCCCCTTAGGGGAGTTGTAATAAAATGTTCTAGCATGGTAGTGTCTGTAAAAGACTCAGTCTCCTAGACTTACTTGTCAATTCGATCAGCCCAGGGTGTTTAAAGGGCTGATAATTTCTAAGTTTTTCACCAAACTCCTCCAAAGTTGGGGTGGTTGGATTCACATTTAGGCCTATTGAGGTTATTAGAGTCTATGTGTCAATGTATAAACATGATAGGTGTTATGGTTGAGTCATATGAACATGTCTAAGTCCCCCTAGGTTTTATTTTTTCCAAAACCTAGGCTATTTTTTGATAGTCTAAATGGAAAAATTGGTTTTGTAATAAAAGTGGGCTCAGAAATCAGTTTTAGTCATGGGGTTGCTCATTTTCTAACTCAGAGCACCCGGTAAACCCATAAACCCACTTTTCCTAAGTTTTGAGTGATTCTCCCATCACTCAGGTCAGAAAACCCTAAAAATCAAATATTGATTATTTTAATTGATAAATTAATTAAATAATGGAGAAAATCCAAATTCCTAAATCAGTGGGATTTGCTCCGATTTGACTGAAATCAGTCTCATCGGCTTTGGATTTACTAGAGCTGACCATGCCTTGATTGAAGGAGTTGATCTAGGTTGAAGAGGGAGTGCACCACAACATACATCATCAGGATTTACACCCTCTCTCTCTCCTCCACACATGTGGGCTCTTCTCGATGTGGTTTGGTTGATGTTTTAGTTAACCGGTTGATGTGTCAGTCTGATCAGCACTCTGATTATCAGTTACACTCAGTCAGACTCAGATAAAACTTAGTTAGACTCTAATCAATCTTAGCTTGACTCCTCATGCAGCTGCAGTCCCTCTCTCCTTGGGAATTGCGCCCCCTCTGGGCTAGGGTTTCAATTTTTGCTATAAATAAAGCACAGTTTCCTCCTTTCCAAGCTAGTTAGAGTTGGATTAAGAGCTGGTGCCTATTGTAATACTATTATTTTGCATCTATTTGTTGAGAATAAAGAAGCGTTGGAGGCTATACCATTTAGTGCTTGTATTGTGTGGATCCCCAACGTCATGTTGCTAATGTGGTAACTGTATTTTTTCAAATGTTGTGCTTTTCGTGTTCTAGCTTCAAAGGATTCAGCTGAATCAAGTAAGAGTTTAGATTTGGAAAGTAATTTTACTTGATTTTTTTATTCATGTTGTGTATGTTCAAAGATCTAATATTTTTCTTAAATAAGATTATTTTTGCATGTTCTTTTTTCTTCCATACATTTATATCTAAATCTCATGATTTTGTGCAAGTTTTTGTGATCTAGTTGCAGATTCCTTATCAAATGACGTGTAGATAAATATTGATGCCACTTATTATTCAATAAGCTCAAGACACTGTCCCTTGGAGCTCCACAGAAGGGCCTTCCTTAGTTACTATGTTTATGCATGAGCATATAGTTTTATCATATGAAAAATTCTTTCATTATATCTCATATATAAAATTTCAAAGCTAGATCTCATTTTCAAAAAAGTTTCATAAGCATCTTAGATCTAGTTTAGGGAAATCGTCTTTTTTGTGTGGCATTTTAAAGAAAATTTGTAGCTTGCATGCATTAGATTTATCTTTCGTAATTTAAAATATAAATCCAGAAATCAGTGCACATCATATTGGATGTCCAAAAGGAAATCCAAGATCCCAAGGAAATATTGCTTTCCTTGGTTCCTTTTTTCACCTTTTTTTTAACTAGTTTTAACTTAGCTGTTTTCAGTTAAAAGTGTGTTGAACCAAAGGTAATTTCAAAGTGATTTTTGGAATATCTAAGTTTAATACAATTTCTTATTTTTAGCAGGTATAACAGAAAATAGGAGGAGGTGCTGTCCAAAAAGTGACTTTTGGGCCATCCGGAACCCTCCAGGGGTCTCCCCATTTTCCGAAATCTTTAATTTTTGCACTTTGTAAGCCCTTGGGCTCGTTTGGTATAAGAAAAAAGAGGAATTATATCCATTTTCTGATATTGTAACTTCTGGTAATAAAAAATAATTTCTAATAGGCTCTTTCGAGTCCATTCCCCATCCCCCCTGGGGGGATTCACATTTTTTTTCCCTTTTTTGCATTTTTCCTATTTTTTATTTATCTAGATTAGTTTTATTTATGCAAAATAGTGTAATTTGATTACTGTCATCATATATTCCATATTATAAATTCAACGTAACTTTAATACTTACCCCATGAATCCCGATTGAACCGAAAGGTGAAAGAGGATCGTGGTAGATTTAATTAGAGAACCTGTGGTTTGTTTTATTTTTGTTGCTTTATTATTCACTATTAATTTTTGCAAGCAATAAATTAAAATCAACCCCATCCCTGATTCCCTGATTGAGTTCCACTTGGACCGAAAGAGGTTCCTGGAGGGTTTTCTTTCTAATAAAAACACATCGATTAAAATTTACTAAAAATTAAAAAGACTCTAGTGTGTATGCCCTGTGTTTTGGTTGCAGTTCGTCCGAACAGTCAAGCTGCATCAAAATAAACATGAGTGGCTAGATTAATTAGGTTTCACTTTCCCCAATTAACCACCATCAGGAGAAAATTCAACGCCTCAAACAAACCGTAAGTGGTGGCAAAATATCCAAAGGAGTGGGCACAACTGAAAAGTGACCTCGAGGTGCCAATATCTGTTACACCCTAACGGATGTATTATGAAGACAATCTTCGAGACTCCATTTAGACCACAAACACATTGCGGGTAGTCTTGAAGGTTTTATTTTTGGACATACACCAAGTACCCCTCAGGTATATCTGGAGTCCCCCTCGCCTAATTTATTTTTCATATTAACTTAAAACGTACCAAGATACAATTGTAAAACATTCACTCCAAGCACATGCAAACACATTTAATCATTTTGCGACTCCATTTTAAGGGACTGTTTATTTGTTTACCTGTTTTGATATATATATTGTGTGTCAGCATTGTGCTTACTTGTGTTTATTTTTTATCTTGTTATATGTGGTTTTCAATTTTTAATTTCAAACTCCTAAGCAACTTATTCAATTTAATACCATCATACTAAAGTAATTAGCCTTAGTAACTTAATAGGGTCTACCCCCCTTGGCTTCGCTAGGAGTTGAGCCTAAACGGAGGAGTTAAGAATAAGGTGATAGCCTTGACTCGAGACTTGCCCCCAAGAACACACTGAGTGGATTGAATATTTCTGCCACGTCCCCCCCAGGTGTGTGAAAGGTGGAAACACTTTTTGGTGCCATTTCCGAGGATAAATTTTTTTATTCCTGGAGTACGACTTTTGTTTTCTTCCTTTTTGTTTTTGCTTTGATTGATGAGTGCTTAGAGTAGATCTTTAATTTTAATCTAGCGACTCCACTGAATTTTTTCAGTTTTTTTTTTACAAAGAAAATAAAAAAATAATTTTTGTGAAAGATTTATAAATGCTTATTTTTATTTTTTCACATGGCGACTCCATTGAAGGGTAAAACCCTACTCTCATAATTTTGTTGAGACTTATTGTGTGTAGAGGAGCTCATACGACATAGTAAAACTTTAAATGCTCAGTATTTGATAGATCCGGTTTATTACGAAATAGATGGTTGATATATGCTATTGATAAGCCATTATGGATGATGAAGATTATGGTGCCCAAATTTCCAATGCATATCCTCCCATCAATTTCTCGGGCATCTCGGGTTTTGCTAACTATGAACCGTATCTCCAGGATAAAAGATATTCTCAGGCTCCAATTTTTTGTGGAAATGGTGATTCAACTGTCATTCACACCATATCCTTTCTTTCATTTGTGAATAAACTCAACATACTTCATAGGGATAATATGATGCGAACTTTTGCTCATTCTTTGAAAAAGAAGGCATGGATATGGTTTTGTGGTCTTCCTTATAAATGCATTACCTCCCCTGAAGAATTATGTGCTATGTTTTTTGAGAGGTGGCATAATGGTGAGGGAGATATGGTAACTGTTGTAGAAAGGGCCCTCACCTACCTAAAGGAGCTAAAGGATCCCATGACTTCCATTATAGATGAGCATACTCAAGATGATCCTATTGAAGAGCTTTGCGAGGATCCCATGATTGAACACATTGTTGAAGACTCTCCTCATGTCACCATAACTGAAAACATTGAAGATTTGAGGTATTCTCAAGTTTGTTGCAATGCTAATATTTTTCCAGAAATCCCTCATGAGGAAACCATTACAGAGATCGACACTTATGAAGAAATTTATGATGTGTATGATGACACTCCTCTATGTTCATCACTTAGGGATAAAGTTTTGGAAATTTTAGCTTCTCATAATATCTTTAAAACCAAAACTTCGAAGGGCGATTATTATGAGTAGGAGGAGGGTAGTTATATATTAGGATGTGATACCAGCAAGGAAGACTCTCTCATATCCGACATAGATGGGAGTGATGATTATTGGAATTTCACAAATAATCCAACTTGTGAAAATATTATTGAGAATCCCATCCATGATATGTCCAGCAAGGGGAGTGTCTATTCAAAATTTTGTGGAAGTCCAATCTACGATACGTCCATAGAGGGGAGCGTGGATCTGGATACCTAGGAAAATATTAGTATGGAAGAGGAGCATTCAGAATTTCCACATGATCATTCAGAGTCATATCATACAGAGCTACACAAATTCAACAGTAATGAATACATTGAGAAGTAGTGTTGTGAAAAGTTAGATGTGATGCAGTTAGTGGAATATCAATCTCAGCCATCTTCTTCACATGTAGAGGTTCCTTATGATTTGGATCTACTTGGGGCTTATGCAATGAGTTATCATTTGATAAGCCCTGATGATCAGTATGATGATGTAGTCAGTCTGCCTCATTTTGCCGATTGATATATCATTCTTATCCAGTCATGGATAGAAAACCACTTATACTATGAAATGAGAACTTTATACTAAGAACGAGAACTCTAGGCATAAAAACGATGATTTTTGCAAAAAAAACACCAAAAGCACCCCTAAATAGAAAAGTGTTGATACCAGTATACACTATTTTTTTTTTGGGTTAAAAATAGAGCCATGTCCAAACATCCCATACTGTTGTTTACAAAAACAATCAACCCCTAAATTGGAAAAATATTTTTTTCTCAAAAATATAAATTACAAATTTTGTGAAACTTGCATATTAAACAAACAAAAATATTTCATAAATAATTTCACCACTCTAACCATATAAAATCAAATAAATTATGACGTGATTCATAATAAAATCATATATTAGACTATACAAGAACAAATGATTCATATAAATATTCAAAATCTCCTTCAGAGTTTCAATTACAAACACCATACTAATAGAAAACATCTAAAATGTTTCATTTGAAATTATTTAAATTCATCCATGGAATTTGACACCCCATCAGAATCTACATTTTCTGCAGACGAAGATGTGGATGACCCATATTCTTCTCTATTATCAATGGGTGCACCGTCTGAGTCTACATCTATGCCCATCATTTCAGTTGTCATATTCCTTCTAGATCTACGACTTGGTTGAGGAGACTCCCATCTTGCAACTTGTTCTTTTGGAAGCAACTTCTTGATAATCTCTAGAGACTTCGAGCGAAGAGTGCCTTTCTTTGTCATCTTGAAATCATAAACAAGTATATCAACTTCCTCTAATTTCAATATGTCAATGTGGCGGTGATTTATTTTTTGACCCTTTCTTTTTCTCTTTCTGCAAACCCTTTTCTCAACTACCATCTCTGCCTTGTACACACCATCAAACGGGTGTGTATTCGTTGCATACCAATGTACTTCTATTGATACTACTTCTTCATTTTCTTTATTCACCTTCATAACTTTTGCAATCCAGAAAGGATAATCACATGCATCATTTGTAGCCAAAACTAAAAATCATGCAACCCTCCTTGATATCTTGTACTGATCCCTTATAAAGGTCTTCCATCTCTCGACGCTTTGCAGATGATCTTCTAGAGCCAATATACATTTCTCTTTCCTCTACTTGAGAAAACTCAACACCTTGAGGTTCAGCATTTGTTTCCTCGTTTTCATTTGTTACTCATGGCCAAGTAAATGGAGACTTCAAATATATATATCCATTTGTAGAGTTTGAAATTATGTCACTTTGCTCCATGAAAAAAGACTCCCACCATACATAATCAACAACATCAAAGTACTCATATGTATCTTCGATCGATTTTTTTATTTATTCCATGCATTGAGAAGAATTAACATCTCTATTGTGTCTCCTTGCATTATGAATCTCTGAAGATGATTGCAATAACAATAAATTTGAAGCATACATTTGACGATTTGGGATGAATTTAAAAAATTCCAAACCTGATGAAGGCCCCCATTCTGTGCTAGTTGAGTACTTCTTTCCCCATAGTAGTGTTTTTCCATCAATATTTTTTATACGAAATTGATGTTGAAAGCTAATGTCATTAAGTTTTTCAGTGCACCTTTCTTCACCATGCGATCCAAAAATAAATCTTCGCATGTCAACAGTTTCTTCCAATTTTTGTACAACAGGTTCTGGATGGTATGCTTTCCTTACAATTTCAATCAATGATGGTAGGCTCCCGAATTTCTTCCTCCTCAATGTCCTTGAAAAATGGCTAAACATTTAATCAATATGATCATGTGTATGCCCAAGAAGAAGGAAACCAACTTTTACCTTTTTAAAAATTCCCAATTCAACAAGCATGTTTAGATAAGAAAACACGACCTGATTTTTGTTTTCTCGGCTTGTGTTGTCCAATTGCAAATATAGAACTTCAGGAATATCACCAGGCCAATGAGAAAGGACATGATGAATTATGGTGATGGTCAAAATTGCATCATTGTGAATGTTTGGAGCTGTAAAGTAAACCCTTGGAAACATTTCACCATTAAAAACCATACACCCAACCAAGTGAAACTGAATAAAATTTTCCTCCTTTAAATTCATTGGCACACGTACAAGATGTGGCAAGAGTGTTTTTTTCTGATCCATGCCATCAATTATCAAACCCATATACTTATGTTGAGCATCATAACACTTCTTGCGATGTTTGTACAACTTTTGTCGTTCATTTGATTGTTGATTGCGATGTTCTTGCAGTGAATTAATTATGGAATCTACAAAGAACATATACAAAAATATTGATAACTTGTTTTAATAATTGACATTTATCTAAAAAAATAAACAAATTTTTAAACATACCTCTTTCTATCCCTTCTGATCTATCCCTCCTTTCTTTAAGAGAAGCACACGTACTGCAGGTTCCCATCCTTGACCTCTTTGGAATGCGAACATTGTTGAACTTCTTTTTCCATACTCTTGTGAAATATGCATATTTGATGAAGTTTCCATTTACTTGACCACCTTGAACATAATCCTTGTATAAGTTGTAGATTTCTTGTCTTGTGAAATTATCTAGAATGTGTATTGTTTCTCTATTTGGCATACTCTCTCCATGCTTTGAAAACAAATCATGCATCCATGATATTGCGATGTGTGTTGATCATCCAGTGATCTGTCCTTGATAATCATCAGAATAAAATGTTGGATCCTTTTCTAGTCTTGTTTGGATTCTTGATAATCTAAGATTATCAATTGAGTGAATCTTTTTGAATGCCTTTCTACAAAGAAGAACATTTCCAACGCAATAATCATAACCTGTCCTTGTAGAAATCATACACCCCACTAAATATGAATTTTGCATACTTTTGTTCATTGATAAATACACGTTCCTTTTCTCCAGGAAATAATTGTAGCCTATACCCTTCAAACAATTGTTGTGGCAACACTCACTTGAAATTAAATGAGTAATGGAACTTGGACTTGTGAGCAATTCTTTCCTAGACCTTGTATAACTGGAATGCTTTGGATTGACATAAAAAGGTCTAGTCCTACACTTAATCCTGCTCATTGTTGGATTATGTCTCTGCCTTTCCTGCACCATTATGTCTACAACAACAACCTCATCAGAATGAATGTTTTCATTGTGAGAAATATGACCCCCCTCATTGAAAACATGATCACTAAATTCAATATGAAAATGATTGTCATGATCAGTAATAAGTTGATCACTTGTGGATAGATAAATGTGAGCATCAACACTATTAGTGCCACTAAATTCTTCATTGAAGGGGAACTATTGAAATTCAAAATTGACATCATTGGTGCCTGCAACATCCTTACTTGGAGGAGAATCATTGTCTTCATCATTGGTGGCTTCATCATCAACAAAATCATCATCGATTCCATTGAAATCCTCGCTTGGAGGATTATCATCGTCGGTGCCATTAAAATCTTCGCTTGGAGAAAAGTCATCATTGGTGCCATTGAAATCCTCACTTGGAGTAAATTCATCATCGGTTCCAAGAAAATCCTTGCGTGGAGGAAAATCATCATTAGTTCCATTTACATCCTTGCTTGAAGGTGACTGATCATCGGTTCTATTGAAATCCTCGCTTGGAGGAAAATCATCATCACTTCCATTGACATCATCACATGGAATAAAATCATCATCAGTTCCATTGAAATCCTTGCTTGGAGGAAATTCATCATCACTGCCATTGACATCCTTGCTTAGAGGAAACTCATCATCAGTTCCATTGAAATCCTCGCTTGGAGTAAAATCATCATCATTTCCATTGGCATCCTCGATTGGAGGAAACTCATCATGAGTTCCATTGAAATCCTCGCTTGGAGGAAAATCATCATCATTGTCATTGACATCCTCACTTGGAGGAAACTCATCGTCAGTTCCATTGAAATCCTCGCTTGGAGGAAAATCATCAGCATTGCCATTGACATCCTCACTTGGAGGAAACTCATCCTCAGTTCCATTGAAATCCTCACTTGGAGGAAAATCATCATCATTTCCATTAACATCCTCGCTTGGAGGAAACTCATCATCAGTTCCATTGAAATCCTCGCTTGGAGGAAAATCATCATCATTGCCATTGAAATCCTCACTTGGATGAAAATCATCATCATTGACATTGACATCCTCACTTGGAGGAAACTCATCATCAGTTCCATTTAAATCCTCGTTTGGAGGAAAATCATCTTCACCATTATTGATTTTTTTGTCCTCACCAAAATCATCATCGGTCCCATTAAAATCCTAACTTATATGAAAATTATCATCTGTCCCATTAAAATCCTCGCTGGGAGGAAAATTGTCATCATCTTGCTTATTTTCTTTAGGATCCCCATTTGGAGGAAGATATTCATCATCATCATCATCACCTTCACATTCTTGCCCTTCATTAGTGCTTCCTTCAAAATCTTCAGAACATGGAAGTTCTTGAACAACGTGTTTGATTACATTGCTTGCACTGTCAGTAGCTTGGCTAGATGAACAATACAATGCTTCATTGACATTAGAATTCAATTCAGATGAGTCCATGCCTTCTCACTAAAAGATAAAATTAAAGAAAAATATTAATAGAGAAGACATTGAACTTTAATGATAGACCTCACCAAAATGTAGAATGGTGCAAATGTCAATCAACCATCTTATAGCTATGAGAATGAAATGTTCCCTCCAAAAACTTCCCTCCAAAACTTAACTCCAATTTTTTCGTTCAAATTTTTCCCTCCAAAAGTTCCCACCAAAAATATAGGGCGCATTTCAAGCACATTCAGAAAACTAGTAAAAAAAAGAAATTTATGATATAAAAAATATATGAAATAATGTATTAAATAATTACATATTTATATCCCCATGCATATAAAACCAATGAAATTTTGTGTAATTTTTTATATATACGAAATATGTAATAAAGTAATGGTTATTTAACTTCTTTTTAATCCCATATTTGTAAAACAATCAATGTTAAACCTAATTTAGGTTATATAAATCATTTAGTTTTCCTACTATTCATCATGCAGTTTGGAGAAATTTAGTAACAATTTCAAGGTTAGTTTTTTTCCCTTTTTGAATAAATAGTGTATTTTTTTTTGTTCCTATTTTAATAAATAGGTTAGTTTTTTTCCTTTTTTAATAATTATGTTAGTTTTATTCCCTTTTTAATAAATAGAATAGTTTTATAGTTAATTTTACAATGATAGTTTTATGGTTTTATAGAAGGGTTTTAAAGAAGGAGGAGCTTCTAGCACTTTCAAGAGAGGAAGAGTTTTAAAAAAGAACTAGAAGATTTCACAGGAGCTTCTAGCACTTTCAAGAGAGGAAGAGTTTTAAAAAAGAACTAGAAGATTTCACAGGAGCTTCTAGCACTTTCAAGAGAGGAGTCTCTACCAAATTTGAGTTAGTTATTGTTTCAAGAAAGGAGTCTCTACCAAATTCCGGGTTAGTTATTTTATTTTTTTATATAAATACAATTTTTTTTAAGAGATGTAGTGTTAATTAAAAAAAGACCTACCCTTATTCTAGTGTCAATTACTTGTATTTAATAGTTAATTAATATAACAACCACTTTATTTGTGGTTGTTAAGCTATAGTTATATCATCATTGGCCTTAAGTTAATAGCTATATCTTTTAGTTAATTTAAATTTTTTATTAAATAGCTAAATTGCAATTAATAAAAAGTTTTTAGTTAACTAGACTCTTAGCTTACAAATAGAGTTAGATTATGACTTATGCACATTAACTCTTTTCCCAATTGCTAGATGGAGTTGGAATACACATGAGCTACACATGACCATGCCACTAAGGCAGCTCTCACATGAGTTTAGAGGAATTTATTAGGAGTTGAGAGGAGATTATTAGGAATTCTCATGCACATTCATATTTATAGATTGCATCCTAGGAGCACATTACCTAGTGATGCTAAGATACCAAATGGAAAGCTTATAGGTCTACTTCTAAGGCTTAGAAATGGAGTCATTAGAACACACCTACAAGTTCATATAATAGTTTGTTATTGCCACTTTTTAATTATTATGTTCATCTTAATTTAATTTAATATTCACTATTGGAGTTAACCTAATAGTTATTTAATAGTTAATATAATAATTATAATCTTTCTAAAGTTCTATAATTATTGGAGTTAATAGTTATGTTTTTGAAATGGTTAATTATGAATTTTGCACTGCGCTCATAAAATCAATTTATGAATTTTAGACTAGACCCATAGAATCAATCTAAACACTAAACTTGGCTTATTCTAATTCATATACTATGAAACATAGATAATATTCTACCCAAAATTTTAAGATATATAGACCGGAGGCGTAACTACCTTTGTGCTTACATTGCAGTGGATTGTTTCACGAACTGTCTCTCCATGCATGTAGGGTTTTCCCTTTCATTTTTTCACCACTATCCAATGACAGAGAAAATTAGGTCTCCATGTTGATAAAATAATACTAAGGACCAAAACTTTGCAGGTCTATCGTTATATTTTTGACAGGTGTATTGTATAACAACCAACGGATTTCTTTTTCACACTTGTGTATTATATATTTTTTTTTTAATTGTAATATTGGTGGGAATAATAGGTTATTAATTTTTTTTAATGATTAGATATTTAATATATTATTAAAACATACATGTTGTTTGACAGAATTGGCGTATTGACCTAAGCACGACTTGTGAAGACTTTTTTTAATGAAGAAAATTGATGAAGATTCATTATTGTAACGTGTAATTTCCATCGTGAAGTGGTATATCTAGTGCTAAGACTCTCTATCATCTAGTTTTACTGTTTATCTTACAGACTCTCCAGCATTAAGTTATATCTCTTGCAAATACTCCATAAACTCTAATTCCGATCCACCTCCCTTCCGCTCCACCCTCCTCCCGCTTCCACCTCCTCTGCCGTCAAAACAAGGGGAGCGCCGCTCCATGGGCACCAAAGGGCTGCCCTTTACTGGAAGCGCGATTCTTGAGAATTGCGCTGCCAGTAAAGGGAAGCCCTTTGTTGCCCATGGAGCGGTGCTCCCCTTGTTTTGATGGCGGAGGAGGTGGAAGCGGGAGGCTCCACCGTCAAAACAAGGGGAGAGCCACTCCATGGGCGCCAAAGTGCCGCCCTTTACTGGCGGCACGATTCTTAGAATCACGCCGCCAGTAAAGGGCGGCCCTTTGGCGCCCATGGAGCGGTACTCCTCTTGTTTTGACGGCGAAGGAGGCGGAAGCCTTTCAGAATGACAGAATGACAGAAAGTAACATCTCTTACAATAATAACTTTTTCATATTTGTAATTTATCCATTTCCATTCGTAGATCATTAAAGATTATACCTACACTTAAACCGCGGAAAATTGGAAACAACGGGACAGGGACGCTCGACCGATGAACCAAGTATTTGAAATGCACTTGCTGAGAAAATCATATTAGGCAGGTTGTTGTTCGTCCATATTAGGCAGGTTTTTGTTCGTCAGTGATCTCCCTCAATAAATACGTATAGAAAGAGTGGCCATTCGCTGTCTGCTCTCGATGGCCAAATTCAGGGTTATTGCCTAACCAGTCCAATAGGGTTGAGTGCAGAAACTCATGAAACTCAGAAACTAGGTTGTGCTTAGTATTCTCACTCCACTCATAAGAGGCTACGTTATACACAATGTGGTCGTCGTTCTCGAAAGATGATGCAATAGCTCCATATCTATCACAACTAACACGCGGTGATTGAGCAGTGAATGGGAAAATCAAAAGTTCAAGAGCACTCAAGTTGTGTAGCAAAATTTACGAGCAGAGATAGTCTTTACACTTCAAAAACGTAGCTCCACTTCATAGGGTGTGCATGTCAAAGGAGAATACAACTGCAATTTGGACCGGATCTATGGAGAGAAGCACGCAACATTCAATGCTCATGTTGTTTGAACCTGTAATTTTCCAATGTGTGTAGAGTCTGCAGACAACCCCATAACATGTATTTTGAACAAACTATTCCACCCAACTTCCATGGCTCATTCCTCTATTAGTTCAAAAACTGCCTCTACCACTTCGAATAACAAACTCATCGTCAAAAGAAAGGCTTCACAGTTTCAACTGTAGAGCGTGAGCTACACCAACATTACGCGGCCACACCAACATTCTTCAATAAAGATGAAGTGTAGCAATAAGGTACACATGCAGAGACACCTAACAACCTTATTCAAATACCATTCACCATTTTCCTCGTCATCCACCAAATAATGCTACGCACTAATCATCGTATTCAAACTGTCTCCTCAAATACCAATAACACGAGGAAGATAAGTTACTCATTTTGTCTCCACAAGAACGTCAGAACTCTTCCCACTCAAAGGAGGACTCCATTGCTAATATAGCGAAGCATAGACAGAGTAGTAGAATTTGAACCATCATGAGATTCCTCGTGATCATGCCCAACAAGAACAAGAGCAAATAGATAGTTGAGAAAAATGTAAAATTAATGGCATAAGTCACCTCTAGTCATCTGCGCAAAGTATGGACTGTATTTGAATAACAAAAAATCATTTTGGAAAGAGCCGAACACTATCCATTAGGCTGAGGCGCTGGAGCAATGCAAGTAGTCAATGAGACCATCTTATCCTTATTTATTTGGAGGAATATAATCTTTCACAGAATTTCTGGAATAAAAATGCCATTTAGGGTTTTGCAGATGCGTGAACATGGACAGGAAGATGAAACGTTTAGTTAGTAGTAGAGACAGTATAAAGATTTGAATATTCTAGTCATAGGTGCAGATGGGGGAGACCTCATACAAACATTTTGGTTGGTAGAACTAGGTAGAAAATATGTCAAAATGAATTTGGAAGTGGGCATAATTTCAAACAAAGATTATAGCAACTAGAAAATTAATGGAGCATAAATGGCAAGCAAAAATGATAGCACATGCCACACAATTGAGGACGCATAGGGAAGAGAATAATGGCAAGCAAGAGTAGGCCAAAGAGGATTAACCAAGCTATGATATCTTTATGAGGAGAGCCCACTAGGGTAAAAACGAATATTGGTAGATACAAAGCCAATTTAGGAAAATAGAATAACCACACAAAGACAGAAAGATAGGCATGAAAAAACATATTTCTCATTCACAAATGTACATTATATGACATGAGATGACCCTTGGTTTGGACTTCCAAGGTGTGTCTTGGACTCCTAAGTGAATCTTGGTCTCCCCTTTAGAGTTATGGTCCTATTTGCATGTGAATATTAGTGACGTCGAGTATTAGTCTCCAACACATATAAATCTTTGTTGAATACAAAAAATTGCCAGCAGTTTTTTCAACTGCTTCTATCACATGGGTGCTATAGAGTTTGACAAACATATTAGAGAGGTTGTTGTGTAAAACCATCTAAACTGTTCAAGCTTGTCCATTTTTTCTTGAACTATTTGTATTAATGAAACTTTATCCATGGGTTTGGCTTCACTCGGGGTGATATTTGACAATGGTTGCAATCATTCATTTTTACCAACTATAGTTTTAACATAATATTTAATATAATTTTTAAAATTTTTTTTAACCAAATGTATATTGTAGTGTATGTTTTTTTAATATAATGTTTATTGTGGGAGGTACAATTAATTTAATTTTTTTAATATAATATTTTATGTGTAATTTTTTTTAAATTTTTGTTAACATAATGTTTATTGCGGTGTATGTTATTTTATTATAATGTTAATTGTGGTAAGTATATTTTTAAAATTTGTTTTTTAGTATAATTTTTGATGTGGTGTATTTTAATTTTTTTTAAAGTTAGTTTTATTATAATGTTTAATATATTTTTTATTTTTATTTTTTGAACATAATTTTTTTATTCTGGTAGTATGTTGTTTTAATATAATGTTTATTGTGGTAGGTATTTTTTTTTATTTTAATTTTTAATATAACGTTTGATGTCTAATTTATTTTCATTTTTTTTAACATAATGTTTTTAGTGGTGTATTTTTTAAAATTTTTTAAAGTACGTTAATTTTTTTTTTAAACATAATTTGTTTTTAAATTTTTTTTAACATAATGTTTTATGTCGTGTAGTTAGGTAGGTTAATTTAAAAAAAATTAATATAATGTTTTATATTTTTTTAGTATAATGTTTCTGGGTGTTTAATATTCTTAATTTTAAAATTTTTTATGAGGGGGTTTAATATTCTTAATGTTATTTAAATGCAATGTTTGTGGGGGCTTAAGACGGTTTTATTTTTTTAATTTTAATGTAATGTTAGTGTAAGGGGGTTAAGTTGGGGGGAGGGGGGGTTAATGTTTTTCAACAAATTTCCAATATAGTTTATAATGACTATTGATGTTGATTTTTTTTGTTTATGAATGTTTGTTGATTGTATTTTAAATTTGTACATTTTGGATATACAGACAATGGCATCACGAAAGATATCCGTGAACGTTTCTGGATCAAGAGCAGTGATGATTGCGTCGAAAAGAACTGTTGAGGTATCTGAGAATGTTGAGCCTCAAGATGAAGTTTTGACCATTGAGGAATCAAAAATCAAGAATGCTAGAGAATGGAAATATGCGACCGAAGAAGACAGGACAAATTATTTTTGGCATTTGAAGGAAAAATATCAAGGAAAAGCGGATAGTATTCACTTATATTGTGCTGCATTTCAATTTCTTCAATCATATTACCAATCATTGGGATTGTTGAGAGATATATGTGTGATGCCGGGTACATAAATTGTTTATGCACAAGTGAAACAAGCGAAGACCTTTGCCAAAATTCGATATTGTTTGAAGGTTTCAAAATATAATGTTCAGGAAAGTTTCACACCCTTCTGTGAAGGGGTTGTACATGATATTGAAATCAGGAGAGTAAGTTTCAATATTGAGATTATTTTTAAATTGTTTTTCTTATAACTTGCATATCACAATGTAATAGATTTAATACCATTTTTTTTTTGCACGATTTTTCTATGTTGATTTCAAACATGTTGAATGGAATTTATTATACAGAGGAAAATCCTATGGATGTCATTAATGCTGCACTTCAAAATGGAAAAGAACTAAGGAAGAATAAAAAAGTTTCAAATGTTCAAACTGAAGAAGTACAAGAACAAAGAGGAAAGAGCATCCGACAATCAAATCAGGTACCTAGAAATGTTACATTTAAATATTTATCTCGCCCAAGTGAACACGTTGAGATTGTTGCCAATGAGCTGGCTACTACTGTTCGTAAGAGTAAGAATCAATCTCGTATAAGAAATATGGTTGAGGGTGCTTCAATTCCTTATGAAGGCATTGTTGATTTAGATGGAATCCCTTCAAGACAGAAAAGGAGGAGATCTTCTGCTTCTAATTCCAATGTTATCCATGAATATGAGAGTGAATATTCTGGGGGTAATAGGGAAATCGTTACTCCAGGTACTTATCTAGAGGATGGAATTGTCAAGTCAACACAAAATGCCATTCAAGATCGATTGCAGAGGGATAAATTGGTTAACAATGGGCATACATTTGAGTTGAATGTGAATCAACTTTTTAGACCCACAGAAGGGCGAGATCAATTTAGAATTAGAAAACCACATCATTTTAATATTCACAACTTGAAAGCATTAATGAGGCATAATCCCTATGCACATGTCGTTGACTACCTAGTGCTTGTTGACCCGAAAGATGTTCCTACTAGAGATGAATTTGATCAAACAAGAATTTTTCATTACAAATATTATGTTCTTGGAGGGAATCATTCTGCAGAGGCAAGACAAGAGTTGATGCAAGAATATCCCAATAACCCTATTTTTGAAATAGTGAAATGCATTGTTTATGCTGGTTTAACAGATGTAGAAGCAAAGTTGTTAGCATGGGATCATAACACAGATAGCGAATATAGGATGACTATGACATTTATTCAAAGGGTGAGATTCATCCACAATGAATTTTTGCAAATATGTGGTGGTAATAAATTTAAGGTTGATGCAATTTTTCAGAAACAATGTTGTCTGGAAATAGGTATCCCTATTAAAGAGGATATTGTGAAACAAAAAAATGCCAAAGGTAGTGATGCATTCAGAGCTATAGATGGATATTTCCAATTGGCATTCAGAGTAGGGAAAACATGGGATTTGATTGAGGACATATTTAGCATGTGGGAGAATATTAGCATAAAAAATCAAAAAGTGAAAAAAAGTGAAGTTGTTCCATGGACCGGTGGTAAATCAGGTCCTGACATCAAGAACTTGCCAGAAGACATGACTATTACACCCTGGAGAACAATGCAAGGTGTGAAGGATGAAACACTAATAGCTACAATATTGTCACGGGTAAAGTCAGGTGATTTATCAATGGAGGAAATGTGCAGTGAATTTGACAAGTAAGTTGATGTTTTTTTATGGTACAAAGTATGTTTATTGAGCTTAACATTTTTGTTATGTTCTAAGTATTATGCTGTATTATTATATATGATTGTAAACATTATTTATTGTTTCATCATCTAGTCACAAGATTTACATGAAAATACAAGAGGAGATGGTTATAATGTTGAATGAGAATAGTTGGGATGATGTCAAATGCAACTATCCATAATCAAGCTCAATAGAAACCTTAAAATAGTTTTTTGTTGCATTCAAGAAGGTATGTTGATCTATGATACATCCTGAATTATTTATTTCATAAATCATTTAATTTCCTTTTTATTACTTATAGAATTTTTTTCATTTGAAGATGCCAAAGAGGGGTACAGATGGAGTACCAGAGTCCTTCAAAATTCATATCCAAAGAGCCAAAATAGAACGAAAAAGGAGACAACGTCTTGAAAACGTTGAACTTGATGATACACTTAATCATTATTTTTGGAATGGGCTTGACACTGTGCAATATAAAGTCATTTTAGGTGACTGTATGGACATTGCAAAAATTGTTCCTAAAAAGGAGTACAGCCTAGTTATTGTAGATATCCCTCATGGATTCAATATACGAAACACTACTTATGATTGTGAGCCTTATACTTACCAATCATTCAGTAAAGTGGTTTCAGGATTTGTAGATGTCACAACATCACCACTATGGAGATTCATTGTTTTCCATTATGACACAAAATTAGGGGGGTTGTTGACATCCTTCAAGTGTAAAGCAAAAACAAGGAAACAACTTTATTGGTAATATATTTGCACTATTATTATCAAGTTATTGAATTTATAAATAAATTATATTTATTGATAAGTTAATTCAAATTTTTTTTTTTTTTTTTGACTGCAGGAAAAAGCCTAATATTCATAGCTCCAGCAGTGATCCATTTTTGAATGATATTGAAAACATACATCTTGCAACTTGGACAAAAGATGAGACTTATGAATCTCTTTTAATCAATAAAAAGAGTGAAGGAAAATATAGTCAGATGTTGACTTATAATGCCGTGGTTAAAAAATTGACATATGAAGAAAGGGATTTGAAAGGAGTGGCTATAAACATCTATCAAAAGCCACAAGCTTTGATTAATTATCTCATAGATACATTTTCAAGTGAAGGATATTGGGTCTTAGATTTGTTCTCGGGTTCAGGTCAAATTTCAGATATTACATATGGAAACATATTTCAAGTTTTATTGTTTTTTATTATTCATTAATTTTTTTTAAAGTATGCTTCTTTATGTTATTTGTCTTAACTATTTTTTTTGTTTTTGGTGATTAGGTACAACAATAGAATGCTCCTTACAAAAAGGAAGAAATTGCATATCCATTGATAATGATCCACTACAATGCAATTACACCAAGCAAAGAATTAATGCTATTCAAGTTCTTCCAGATGAATTACAAGAAGTTGGTTTGAAGAAAGGGGAGTTTAGTGAAACACTTGTGGCGAAGATGTCAAAAGATCCTCAACCCCCATTAGGAGGGATGTTTGTAAAGGAGCACTTTGGACATCTTGCAGACATAGAAGACCCAATGGAAGAGGACATTGATGTCCCCGAGGAAATCCAAGCTCCAGAAAATTCCAATTTCGATGAAGAATTTGGCTTGCATGATATTGTTGATTAGTTGAGTGTCTTGAAGAAAATGTTTAATTTGACAACTTTTTGATCAGATATATTAGTACTATTTTGACTTTCAGACTTTATTTTAGAAATAAAATCTCTATTATATTGTTTTTAATATGTTATTTGCAAATGTATGGTATAGTTTTTCGTGAATTTATGTGAATCGTAACATTTTAGAATATAGTATGAAATAGTATCATTTTTATACAAAAATTCTATGAAAATCTATTGAAAATGGTTGTAAATGTCTTTATTTTCTAGAATTTCTTAGAATTTTATCAATAAAAAAGTCTTATTTTGCCTATAAAAAAGTCTTATTTTAAAGGAAAAATTGCAAAATTTATATGATTTTCAATATAAATTGCATCTAAATGTATGTTATTTTGTTAAATGTCTAAAAAACACACTTGAAATTAGAAAGTAATAATATTTTACAACGAAGACGATTCAAAGGCCCAAAAAAATGCCTTAAAATGAAAATGTGTGATACTAGTATCAACCCTTTTTTAAATGGAGGTAAAATTAGCTACTAAAATTAGGAGAGAGAAAAACGAGAACTGTGTCGAGTTCTCGTTTCATAGTATAAGTGGTTAGAAGCAGCATGCGCGAGCACATACCAGTTTGGGAATAAATTTAATGAATTTATTCATGCCTATGATTTCCCATCCAATCCGCCCATTCCAGACCATCACGCAGGTTTGCATTTTCTAAATAAAGTATCCTTACTTTGGTTGGTAACCAAAGACAAGGCAAATTTTTTTTATGTTAATAAAATGCTTAGGTGGTTACATTAGATTTTTTATTACACCTAACCTTTTTTATATCATGCTTAGAGTAGGAAAATAAACTCCTTAAAAGAGAGCACTTACTTTCTGCATTCCCGTTTTGTACTTAGCTCTAATAAAACATTTATTTCATTAGTTAGCTACATTTATTTTGTTTAAATAAATCAGCTTAATGGTTCATTTGGATTTTATATAAAGCTTGTGCTACTAAGGTTTTCTTGTCAAGTTGAGATGTTTTTACAAGGTATATAAACCAGAAATTTTGGTGTTCTCATATCCTCTCCTTTCCCTATGACCAGATCGAGCACACATCCCACAGTTGGAGCCAAATGTTACAACTTAGTCGGTGTTATCAAGTGAGCCTGGTGAACCGGACAAAGATGATTTTTTCGGACTTCAGAAGACCTTCAGACTTGCTTTTGGGAGGTGTTTTTTTCATCTACCACATGTTCATAGCTCCTTGGGGGAGTTGTAATAAAATGTTCTAGCATGGTAGTGTCTGTAAAAGACTTGGTTTCCTAGACTTACTTGTCGATTCCATCAGCCCAGGGTGTTTTTTCCCTAGGTTATTATTGGTTGTTGAATAAACGACTAATAATTTCTGAGTTTTTCACCAAACTCCTCCAAAGTTGGGGTGGTTGGATTGAAATTTAGGCCAATTGAGGTTATTACAGTTTGTGTGTCAATGTATAAACATGCTAGGCATTATGGTTGAGTCATATGAACATGTCTAAGTCCCCCTAGGTTTTATTTTTTTTGTTTTAAATTTTTAATTTTTCCAAAATTTAGCCTATTTTTTGATAGTCTAAATGGAAAAATTGGTTTTGTAATAAAAGTGGGCTCAGAAATCAGTTTCAGTCATGGCGGTGATCGTTTTCTAACTCAGAGCACCTAGTAAACCCATAAACCCACTTTTCCTAAGTTTTGAGTGATTTTCCTATCACTCAAATCAGAAAACCCTAAAAATCAAATATTGATTATTTTAATTGATAAATTAATTAAATAATGGAGAAAATCCAAATTCCTAAATCAGTGGGATTTGCTCCGATTTGACTGAAATCAGTCTCATTGCCTTTGGATTGACTAGAGCTGACCATGCCTTGATTGAAGGAGTTGATCTGGGCTGAAGAGGGAGTGCACCACAACATGCATCCTTGGCATTTGCACCCTCTCTCTCTCCTCCACACGTGTGGGCTCATCTAGATGTGGTTTGGTTGATGTTTCGGTTAACCGGTTGATGTGTTAGTCTGATTAGCACTCTGATTGTCAGTTACACTCAGTCAGACTCAGTTAGACTCAAATCAAACTCATCTTGACTCCTCATCCAGGTATAGTCCCTCTCTCCTTGGGAATTGCGCCCCCTTTGGGCTAGGGTTTCAGTTTTTGCTATAAATAAAGCACAATTTCCTCCTTTCCAATCTAGTTAGAGTTGGATGAAGAGCAGGTGCTTATTGTAATACTATTATTTTGCATCTATTTGTTGAGAATAAAGAAGCTCTAGAGGCTATACCGTGTAGTGCTTGTATTGTGTGGATCCCCAGCGTCATGTTGCTAATGTGGTAACTGTAATTTTTCAAATGTTGTGCTTTTTGTGTTCTAGCGTCAAAGGATTTAGCTGAATCAAGTAAGATTTTAGATTTGGAAAATAATTTTACTTGCTTTATTTATTCATGTTGTGTATGTTCAAAGATCTAATATTTTGCTTAAATAAGATTATTTTTGCATGTTCTTTTTTCTTCCATACATTTATATCTAGATCTCACAGTTTTGTGCAAGTTTTTGTGGTCTAGTTGCAGGTTCCCAATCGAATGAGGTGTGGATCAATATTGACGCCAATTATTATTCAATAAGCTCAAGAAACTATCCCTCGGTGCTCCACATAAAGGCCTTCCTCATGCTTTATTGTTATCCCATCAGCAAACCAATCTTCTCTCCTCTTTCTCTTTCATTAAAATTAAAATTTTCCTTGGTTACTATGTTTATGCATGAGCATATAGTTTTATCATATGAAAAATTATTTCATTAGATCTCATATATAAACTTTCAAAGCTAGATCTCGTTTTCAAAAACGTTTCATAAGCATCTTAGATCTAGTTTAGGGAAATCGTCTTTTTTGCGTGGCATTTTAAAGAAAATTGGTAGCTTGCATGCATTAGATTTATATTTCATAATTTAAAAGATAAATATAGCAATCAGTGCACATCATATTGGATTCCCAAAAGGAAATCCAATATCCCAAGGAAATCTTTCTTTTCTTGGTTCCTTTTTTCACCCTTTTTATTAACTAGTTTTAACTTAGTTGTTTTCGGTTAAAAGTGTGTTGACCCAAAGGTAATTTCAAAGTGATTTTAGGAATATTTAAGTTTAATAATATTGATATTTTTTATCAGGTATAATAGAAAAGAGGAGGAGGTGCTGTCCGAGAAGTGACTTTTGGGCCATCTGAAACCCCCTAGGGGTCTCCCCATTTTCTGAAATCTTTAATTTTTGCACTTTCTAAGCCTGTGGCTTTGTTTTGTATAAGAACCAAGAGGAATTATATGATTTTTATGATATTTTAACCGCTTTTAATAAAAAATAATTTTGAATAGGCTCTTTCGATCCAATTCCCCATCCCCCTTGGGGGGATTCTCGTCCTTTTTTTCCTTTTTTGCATTTTTCCTATTTTTTTCTCTAGATTAGTTTTATTTATGAAAAATAGTGTACTTTGATTAATTTCATCATATATTCCATATTATAAATTCAATGTAACTTTAATACTTACCCCACGAATCTCGATTGAACCGAAAGGTGAAAGAGGATCGTGGTAGATTTAATTAGAGAACCTGTGGTTTGTTTTATTTTTGCTGCTTCATTATTCACTATTAATTTTTGCAAGAAATCAATTAAAATCAACCCCCTCCCTGATTCCCTGATTGAGGTCCACTTGGACCGAAAGAGGTCCATGAAGGGTTTTCTTTCTAATAAAAACACATCGATTAAAATTTACTAAAAATTACAAAGACTCTGGTGTGTATGATCTACATTTTAGTTGTAGTTCATCTGATTAGTCAAGTTGCATCAAAATCAATGTGAGTGACTAGATTAATTAGGTTTCACTTTCCCCAATTAACCACGATCAGGCGAAAATCCAACGCCTCGAACAAACCGTAAGCAGTGGCAAAATACCTAAAGGAGTGGGAACAACTGGAAAGTGACCTCGAGATGCCGATCTCTATTACACCCTAATGGGTGTATTATGAACATAGTCTCTGAGACTCCATCCAGCCCACAAACACCTTGCGGGTAGCTGTGAAGGTTTTATTTTTGGACATACTCCAAGTACCCCTTGGGGATATCTGGAGTCCCCCCTCGCCTAATTTAGTCCACTCGTTTTTCATATTAACTTAAAACGTACCAAGAGACAATTGCAAAACATTCACTCCAAGCACATGTAAGCACATTTAATCATTTTTTGACTCCATTTTAAGGAACTGGTTATTTGTTTACTTCTTTAGATATATATATTGTGTGTCAGCATTGTGCTTACTTGTGTTTATTTTTCATCTTGTTATCTGTGGTTTTCAATTGTTAATTTCAAACTCCTAAGCAACTTATTCAATTTAATACCATCATACTAAAGTAATTATCCTTAGTAAGTTAATAGGGTCTACTCCCCTTGGCTTTGCTAGGAGTTGAACCTAAACAGAGGAGTCAAGAACAAGGTGATAGCTTTGACTCGAGACTTTCCCCCAAGGACACATCGAGTGGCTTGAATATTTCTGCCATGTCACCCCTAGGTGTGTGAAAGGCGATAACACAGAGTATTATCTCAAGCTGAGTTTTCCTATACTGATTCACCAAAGAGGAGTACATGGATGAGTCCATTTCAAAATCTGTATGGAATGCAGCCAAGGGGAGTGTGTGAACTTCATGACTTAGGTCAATTGGAGAAGAGGAGTGCTAATGGTGAAGAGTGTGATATAAGGATCAATGAACTTCGGGAGAAAGTGAAAGCAAGTATATAGCTAAGTAACACCAGTTACAAGGCCAAAGCAGATTCCAAAAAGAGAGAAAGGAACTATGAAGTAGGGTATTTGGTCTTAGCATATCTGAAGCGAGACAATTTTCCAAAAGGAGAGTATAACAAGTTGAAGATGAAGAAGATTGGACCCTATATAACACTCAGGAAATTTTCAGCAAATGCTTATGAGTTATAGATGCCTACAAGAGTGGGTATTTCACCAATATTTAATGTAGTAGATCTATATCCTTATGTAACAGGTGACACTACAACCTTTGCAGAAGGTGAAGATCCTACTGAAGAGTTACAATGGGTGGGAGTTGAGGCCATTCTGGACACTAAAGTGGTAAAGAGTACAAGGAAGAAGGAATATCTCGACTATTTGGTCAAGTGGAAGAAGCGACCAACAGAGGATTCTACTTGGATGAGCATTGCAGAGTTGGAAGCCAAGGGTTTCACTGTAGCTGATCTAATGAACAAGGGTTCATAATTTTTCTACCTTGCGAGTCTGATGCAGGAGCATCATGGCATGCCAGAAATGTGATGATTTGGTCACACACTGTGGCACATTTTGTAACCGTTTTGTGCTGAGTCATAGTCTGATTAGCAGCGTAGGAATCATTGCAGATTGTGACTCCCTGCATGGATATCAAGCTGCCAGTAGTTTGTTCCATACAAGGATGTTGTCATCATGCATCGTAGTGTTTGTTTTTAGTTGCAGGAACACTCAACATAGGAGTAGAAGATTAGCATAAATAGACAGTTTGGAGATGTAGAGGGGGTTCTGCTCTTCAACATTTAGAATTCTAAGATTGCAAAGAGAGGACAGAAATGTGTCTGATTCCTACTTGTAAATATTTTGAAGGGTCGAAAGAAGAGAGATCCAAGCTATGTGTATTTTCCTTTGATTACTTAATAGAAGGATTAACCGTGTGTTTGTTGGGTTGTTAGCCTTTATGCATGTACTATGTATCTTACAGAGCTGACTTCGGCATTTTCCTGAACATTTATGTATTTCTGAGAATTTAATGTATTCACGCATCAATTTCTTGCTTGAATTGTTGAAGTAGAGTGTAGATGCATGCATCACTTTTTTATGACAGTTGGCTAGCAACATAGTTTTTGGAGTTTTCATAGAGGTAAAACCCTAGTACTGTGGTGGTTTTCTTTGGTTTATGCACAACTAAATTCTTCTACAAAAGCTAACATTCATCAAAGAGAAAATACCTTCACATAGACTATATAAGAACACCTACACTAGAGCACCAAGATGGGATGTGAGGACAACAACAACACCAGCATGGAATTTTTGGC
Source organism: Pseudotsuga menziesii (assembly GCA_001517045.1). NCBI lineage: Eukaryota > Viridiplantae > Streptophyta > Pinopsida > Pinales > Pinaceae > Pseudotsuga > Pseudotsuga menziesii. The sequence goes on from LPNX010329691.1 coordinate 48,343, forward strand.
TCTTTGGGCTCTACTATTTTTTGCAAAAGAGATTTGCATTCCCCCTCTCCATGTATATGGGGACTCTTCTGTAATCATTAATTGGGATTAGATGATAAGGAAACTCTCTCTAACCTCAATCTAGATGGTTGGTGTGACAACATTATGGAGCTGAAGGCCTTCTTTCGTACTTTAGAATTTCATCATGTCTTTAGCGAACACAATAAGATGGTATATAGTTTATCCAAGGAAGCGCTCCCCATGGATGTGGGCCTACTTTCCTTCACTGAATATTATGAGGAAATATATATTGGGGAAGATAAGCTACAACTCTTCTAGAGCATAGCTTGTACCTCCTACTCTTCAACATTTTGGTTTCTTTATTTTCGAGTATGGATGCTTGAGTCTTTTAGCATCATATTGGATGTCTTGAGGTTGACACTATTTCTCCTCTGAGGGTATTAATATTAGTACACTTCCCCTAGCACTTCCTTGGATATACTAAACTGGACTCTTTATGTTTCCTCCTTAGACACATATGGATGATCTATCTTGTAAAAGTTGGTTGATTTTTTTCCTTAGAGTTCACAGAATGATCTCTCTTTCTTGCATTGTACCTGGTCATGTGTCTTCAATCTTTATCTTCCTGGGTCCCAAACATTTGTTTTCAACTGTCTATAAGCTCTGTTATCATCATGTCTTTTTGGTTGTAACCTTCTAGGTTTCCAGACCTTGTACTATAATGCTCCACAGGTTTTACCTTCAGTATTCTTCACATGCAATCCAATCTTACTATGGATTGTTTGCTTCATTGATTTGTCTCTTTTCTTAGAATACACCATCAGTTTCCACAATTCATCTATCTCACCTTGTAATTTTGTTCTCTGCTGGAAATAATAGCTATCCTCATTGCTTTTCCATTGCACCCGTCTTTCACTCCCAGGGATAGAAACATACTTATAACCTTCTGTACTGTTGTACATATCCTAAAATATATTTAGAATATAGAATTTTCTCTTCCAATTTTCTACAATAGGATTTATGTTATCACTTTCAAAACTTTCAGATTCAACGTCTTTTGTCTCAGCATTATTATATTTCCTCTACACCATCTCTTTGTAACTTCCTTCATCCATGATAACAGGCCCACACTTGAACATGCCATATAACTCTGACTACGATGTGTATTATCATCCTTCCATCTGCAAGACTGTACCAGTGATACAATCACATCCATTCAACTTGTTTCCTCGTGAATAAATCACCTTGTCAATGGTTGACCTTCCACATCAACATTTGACAATTCCTTCATCGATTTCCCACCGTTTAGACACTTTGAGCTGGTATGCACCTTTTTATGACAATTGGCTGGAAGCATAGCCTTTAGAGTTTTCATAGAGGTAAAACCCTAGTATTGCGGTGGTTTTATTATTATTATGCATAGCTAAATTCTTCTACAAAAAATAACATTCTTCAAAGCTCAAATACATTCACATAGACTATATAAGAGCACCTACACCACAGCACCAAGATGGGATGTGGGCACAAGAGCAACACCAGAGCAGAATTATTGGCTATTTGGGCTGTACTATTTTTTTGCAAAAGATATTGGAATTCCCTCTCTCCGTGTATGGGGACTCTTCTATAATCATTAATTGGGCTTAGATGATAATGCAACTCTCTCTGCCCTCGATCTGGATGGTTGGTATGACAACATTATGGAGCTGAAAGGATTCTTTCACACTTTATACTTTCATCATGTCTTTAGAGAACACAATAAGAGGGAAAGTAGTTTATCAAAGGAAGCGCTCCCCATGGCTGCAAGCCTACTTTCCTTCACTGAATATTATGAGGAAATAGCTATTGGGGAAAATAAGCTACACATCTTCTAGAGAAGAGCTTCTACCACCTACTCTTCAACGTTTTGGTTGCTTTGTTTTCGAGTATGGATGGTTGAGTCTTTTAGCATCATATTGGATGTCTTGAGGTTGACACTGTTTCTCCTCTAAGGGTATTGATATTAGTACACTTCCCCAAGCACTTCCTTGGATATACTGAATTGGGCTCTTTATGTTTCCTCCTTAGACATGTATGGATGATTTATCTTGTAAAAGTTGGTTGATGTTTTTCCTCTGAGTTCATAGAATGATCTCTCTTTCTTGCATTGTACCTGGTCATGTGTCTTCAGTTTTTATATTCCTGGGTCCAAAACCTTTATTTGAAATTTTCCATAAGCTCTGCTATCATCATGTCTAGACCTTTAGGTCTGACCACACATATAATTCTTGGACTGGAGATATAATGCTCCTAAATCACTCCATATGCAAGAGTCGTTAAGTACCTTCTCCATTGTTGCTTCAAAATAGATTCAACACCATCATCTTCAAGCTGCTAGATGTCCTCTTCTTCTTTTCCTATCACCTGTACATCCTTAATTCCACTGTAGACATTTCCCTCTTCATAATTTATTTACTTCCTCTAAACTTCATATTTAATTTCAGAAAGTAATTCATTCTTCAACTCTCTAACTGCAATCCATCTTCATACATAGGTTCCTTCAACAAATATGAAGTTGATCTAAATCTTTCATCTTTTGGCTATATGAAAATCTGTAATTTTTTTTTTGGGTTGGTGAACAAATCTCTGCTAATCCAGGGCTTTGCACTTGCTTATATGCCACCTTTGATCATTGTGCCTCATCAATTTAAAATCAAAATCTTTTATTTTAATATGCTATCCATTTGTTTAATGATTTAACTTGTTAAATATTTTATTGTTTGCTATATAAAAATTGGAAATTACTATTTTGGTTGGTGAACTAATCAGTGTTAATCGAGGACTCGCACTGTCCCAAGCCACAATAAAGATATATTTCTGATATATTTTTGATAGACAATTGCAAAATATGTGAGGTAAGAGTTCTATCTATAATTTCATGTAGTGGAACTTGTTTTGAATATGGAGGAAAACATAAATTTTGAGCTATAGATTTTATATTTGTTCTCCTATACTTGCTATTTTTGTTAAAGGGATTTTTTTTTCAAATTTTTTTTATTTGAGATTTAGTTTCTTACATTTGTGTCCTAATCCCCACAAATCAAGGCATAAAAATGGAAAAAAAATCGAGGTAAGGTTTTAATTTGACAATTTGTTGCTTGGGCTTACAACAATCAGTCACACGGATTAAATCCAATGGTATGGTTGTAAGATTTGGTATTGAGGATAACTTTTTCAAACCTTCATGAATTTGTTGGATATTATGGGATGAAAATTATTCTTCAAATATTTTAGGTGACACTTCAACTTTTAATTCCATTTGTTCTTTTTTTGTTTAGGGTGAAATACTCAAAACATGAATATAGATATTTTTTATCAGGGATTTGGTCTATTCCTGTGTCATTGATCATGGAAAGTATAATCCATATTAAAATATTTGAGAATTGGTGTTAATGTCATGGTTATCTTACAACATTTTACAAGGTTGAGACTTCAATCCTCTTTTCTTTCTTGTAAAGCACAGAGGCTGATTTTTCATTGACAGGTAAATCAATCTTCTTTGCAATAAGTGACTTATTTTTCTTTGAATTAAAATTATCAAAGTAAGTTGCAGTTGAATTTGAAACCATGCCATTGGATTTTAATCCATCACCTTACTTTTCCATGTGCAAAACTAGAGTTTGGTTGTTGTTCTTCTTGACATTAGAGATACTGCCATTTTCATTGTTTAAAATATTTGACCCATTTGAATCCATTGCCTTTTCAATGGGTACCTTTGTAAAAAACTTAGAATAAATGGATGATTTACCATTAGCTTTTACCTTACCACCGATTTCTGTCTTGCTAAAACTAACTTATTTATTTCTCTTCTTGGCATCAACTGTAGTATGTTTTGATGCAACAACTAACTTTGTCTGTCATCCTCTGCTACTGTATGAACAAAATCATTGTTTTCAATCATGGATTTATTTTTGGACGACTCATAATCTCTCAGTAAACACTTCTGGAACAGATTCCAGCCTGAACTCTCATCATTTACACCTTCGTTTTCTGTGCTCAACTCATGTTCCCCATCTTTCTTCTTATGGGATACTTTTCTCTTTGACATTTTTCCTATGTGTTTTTGGTTTTTTTGATTTATTGCTCATTGTTGATCATTTCATCAAAAACCAATGATTGAGATGATCAAACTGAACTTTTTATGTTTTCTTTCTAGTTGTTTTCTCTTTTTAAGATGTTTTTATTCTTTTCAATTGTTGCAATAAATTCGAAAATAAGAACCAAGGTGTCTTTAAAAAGTTTTTCTTTCCTTTTTCCTAGGACCAATCATTTTTCTTCTTGAGATTTAAGTTGATTACTATTCCTTTTAGTTAAAACATATTTGGTTTCTTTCTTATTTTTTGTTTTCTGTTTTAGTTAGCTATTCTTTTTAGCATTTGATTGTCGTTAGATTTGACAAGGAATCAAGCTCTTCTCTTTAGCTGTCCTTCTAACCGGGCTTTATTTTTCTTCTGCTCTTCAGTACTTGGAGACCTTTACTTCTATGTACTAGGTTGGATGGTATTTTAAAATGCCCCCACAACTAAGGTGAGCAAATGATAAAATAGCACCCAGGAATGTGAGAAAAGGATGAACCACAATAAGTTGAATTCCACCAAGAGTCCCTAATAAGGACTCTAAGGAATTAATTCCCAGTTCATAACACCAAGAAAAAACACATAAAGACAACATCTAATAGGACCTCTAAATATAATACACAAAAAAGTAGCCTCCAAGAGGCTTTTGAAGGCACTCACTGGCTTGAAATAACTATCAAGCTCCCACCCAAATTTTTTTCATGAAGATGAACCAACAGAACCAGAGAACAATCAAACTTAAAACCATATGTGCAAGGCTATATAGAAATTAATGACTGAGTCCACAAAAGAATTACCATAATTGAGTTAAATTGATTTCTCACAAAACTGGAGGTGAGGCATAATCCCATATGTGTCTGTTCTTTTATGATCCATTGCAAGATAACCTAGAGAGTGTAGAGTTTGGAGCATGTGTGAAGATGGGTCTCTTCTAAATGCATAGCCCCTCCTTACCTTGTGGGAATTAAATCGGATGTGATGTGTCCCTCTCACAACTGATTCCACATGCATTAGAAAATTAATGACATGGGGTATGGGGTTTGAAATGATGTATCCTCATTTTTTTAAGATACCTTCACCCAACCTTGTGGCTAAATTTGCAAGTTGATATGATTTGATGTTGAGAGAACAAAGGATGTGGTGGATTCAAACCTCTTTGAAGAATTGCATTTATTTTATTTATCTTTGTTGATTTGTGCGAGGATACAATATTTGGGGGTAGTGTTTTAGTGTAAATGTTGAATGACCATGGAAGAGTCCCCAAATACCATAAGATTCTTCAAAATTGACAAGGAAGCAACCATGATACCTTGAAGGAGTGCATAGGCATCTACTTGATTTTCTGAAGCCTTCCCTAGACCCCATACATGGTTTCTTTATTGATTTCCTCTGATATCAATGAGGATCCCCCGTGCACTTGCCACCCCTTCCCGAAGTTCATCGGCCTTGGATTTTAAATTAGTTTCTAGTCGAGAAACCTTGTCTCCTTTGAGTATTGTCCAACTTGGCCATCTCCTATGGATATTTTCAGGTCATATATTGGTCCTTTATTAATGGTGGATGATGATGCAATTGATCCCTCCACCACCTCTTCAGGCATTAATCCTGACCTGTGAAAACACCAATCTCTTATCTCAATTCCCATATTTGGTCTTCATCTTCCTTGAAGTCAATAGGTACATGTACCCAGGTATTAGGTATTATATTTTAGGTTTTCCATTTTTTGGGTTTACTCCCTCTTGTTATGTATGCATTGTTCACTTTGTTCACATTTTTTACTATCTTAGTGTTTAGTAACTTTTCAGTGCCATGTTATTTCTATACTAGTTCTTTTCTATTCCACTACTTTGGTCATTCATGGACATTAACATAATTTCTTTATTTTTGTCTTTCTATAGAAAAATAAAATGAATATTAAGAGGTAAGGATGTTATCATTATACTGAGCTTGTAGATTGGATCAAATACTTGAACCATGTTCAACATAATATCAGTCAAATTTGTTGCTTTATTTTTTCACAATAGACAATTTTTTTAACAACCAAATTATTGTTAGATTCTTATCTGGTTTGGAAAGTGTATTTCAAGTTATGATATGACATAAAATGTATGTTGTGGGTAACATTTTAGGCCCTTATGAAGCTAGTGTTTGGTAGATCTAGGTTGAGCTACTAGATATTTACACTTACCAAACTCCATCTATTGGATTTGTGAACAAAAATTTCCATCGAAATGTTGATGAACTATGAGATATCATTTATGTTTATCTACATCTAATATGTTTTAAAACATTTTTGGCACCATGTACAACTACTGATAACTATACGCAAACTGTACTGTGCATACAAACTACTCAAGTTTCTATTTCTGATATTATGAAAAAGTCAATGTTGGGCTGAGTTTTCATGTTGATTTGTTTACCTTTTTTTCCTTTTAGGTTCGGATCTGTATGCTTAGATGTTATCAACCAAACATGGACTCCAATGTTTGGTAACGAAATTTCCTCGACCCCAAATAAAATAGTGTGGATGATGATCATCTTTATGCAACTTTATCGAGGCCTCTATATGCTCATTCCTTGGATTGATTATCTGGCAATTTGTTGATGTAGACCTTGACAATGTATTCGAATCTTTTCTACCACAATTTTTACTTTATCCGAACCCGACCGATCCATTAAATGGAGATGCAACCTCACTCATGATGAGGGATAGGGAACAATATGATCAAAAAGTGAAAGGTATGGAAATTTAAATGCTTCCAAGAAACCAAATTTTCTGTTAATGTTTATGATATATGTAATTTGAAATGTGAACCTGTAATTTGAAATGTAATTTTCTGTTAATGTTTATGATATCTCTAATTTGTAATTTGAAATTTGATATCTGTTAATTTTCTACCATAGGGCATACATGGCATACAAAGTAGAGAAGAACAAGATCAAAGTGGAAGCTTATATGTAGATCCAAAAATGGTGGGTATTCCTACATACCAAATTGTTGATTTGAATTGAGTTCCTGATTATGACTCTACATTAGAGTTCAGTGGAACTCTGGTTCAACATCATATTCAGTCTATATATCTAGATTACCATTCATCTATTCCCTAAGATTCCAAACTGACAAGGACAATTCTTTTTCCAGATCCCGAGGATATTAGGGTAAACTGCAAATTATCAAAACTATATGAGTGGACATTTGGACTTGGTTCTAAACAAAACTCTTTTGAGCCCTCTTCAGGTGGTCAAAATGTCGTGAGAACTGAAGAAAATATTCAGGAGCGACCATATATGAATATACCTATTCTTGAACTATATTTAGGTGGAAAGAAGAGTTCCTCTAATCTAGCAATCTTACCTTTGTATGCAAACTTGCTACCAAATAGTCCTATAAACAACAACTTATTTCCCGTGATCTCATTTTTTCTTAGTAATTCTTGTCGATTTTGCTCAATGTGCTTGAAAATGTGCAATATGTGAGGCGCATGTGAGATGCATTATATGCTACCCAATTTTTTCATAAAATGGCTCAAAAATATTACCTTGTCCTTTACCCATGAGGACAGAGGTTTACATTGGAACTTCATTTGGAAATTTTATTCAATGTCGATCTCTTTCTTCCAAATCCTATGTTGCTTATGATTCTCTTTATTTGTTATCATGAAACAATGAAGTTGTATATATGAATTTATATGAAAGTAGAGGAAAGAGTACATATATGTATCACTATTGAATTTCTGAATATCTATTTTCCTCATTGGGTTCAATTTCTCCCAATAAGATCCTCCTACACATAGTATGAGTAAATGGTTATCCAACTTTACGGAAAATTCCAGCTAAGTATATTATTTAGTAGTCACTGATTTGAAACACATTTGTGTCATAAGTTTAAATCACCGAGAGGGATGTAAAATTGAATATGAAACTCTGAACTAAACATGGGTAGCTTCTCAGTAAAGACGATAATATTTTAAAAATTGCAAACACAATGAGAACTAAAATAATAGCACAAGCTGCAATATGTAACACGCATTCAAACATGTTTATTTACGTTATTATTTCCAAGATGATTCTACCAATATGTTTCTCTATGTAATTATTTTCAAGACGATTCTACCAATACAAATCCTTTATCAGATGCCTACTTTAGGGTGTAAAGTAAGGAAGTCTTTTAATTATGCTTAGAAATTTATATAAAAGAATGAATTGAAAGGTTGAACATTTTTTAAATGGAACATTATGGACATAATGACTTATTCACATACATATATTGGATATTTACATCCACAAATTATTGTTGACTTGTTTTTTTTACATATGATTTCCCTATGTATATAGAACCCATAATGTATTTGATATAAGAGCACTTATTAGATGCATAGAAAACATTCAGATTAATTACTATGATTAGAAAACAAAAAACAAATATCCTAAACTGCACCTAAAACCAAAAATAAATTAAAAATAATGAAAGTGATACACATTCACATTCTAGGTACAAGAACAAAACAAAATAGATGATATTTGTTCACTAACTCTACCTTTAAATGTGATATCCTCCTCTCTACATTGTATGGATAGGTTGGAATTCCTAATAACCTTTTAAACAAATTAAAACTCATATTATTTGTGTGTTTGTCTAGATATATTAATATAAACTATGAAGTAAATAATTAACTAACATATTATTTTTGTGATTGGCCACATATTTTAATAAACTATCAAGTACGTAACTTGCTATGAAGAAAAATCAGTTTCAATTTTTACTCATTATATAAACACCATTAATAAACAGAATTTTTATTTATATAATGAAAGAGTCACAAGATTATATAGTTATTAACCAAATTTCAACATTTTTGTTTACTTTTAAAGTAAAGGATTTCTTAGGTAAATTGGCTCAAGAAGTAAAAATAAATTTCATTTTCAAACTAATGCTCAGAGAAACTAAATCTTAAAAATGTATTTTCTTTAATTCATACAATATGGTAATAATTTATTTAAAAGAAATTTAAAATCTTATAATATTGAATATTATAGATTATCTTTTATTAATAGTGTAATCATGAATATTGCACCTTCTGCGGAAAAAAGTTGTTCCTCTGGTCTGAATGGTTTAGATCTAGAACAAATGAGTGAATGACAAAGGATGAAGACGTTCCCTGAATGTCATAGATGCCTGGAATGTTGCTTCGATAGTGAACCTGTGTACCTACAAATAGATCAAACATGCAAAGACATCAAAGCTACCAGAAAATCATCTACTTATCCATGTTAGTGATTAAGGAATCTAACAACATGTACATGTGAAATCAAAACAACAGTAATGTGGGACAGAAATCAGCTTTGCATTAAGAATGTATGGAGAAGCTTACAACCGTTTCCTTAGTGTTGACAAGAACCTCCATGAGACAAACAATTCATCCCCATAAGCTCCAAATTTGCTCTCTATGCTCTCCAATGACTTGGGCTAAGTGGTCAATCCAACAACATAACAATACCTCTATAGTTCTCCCCCTCAACTATGGACATGAGCTTGTATTTATAAGGCTCAATGGATAGGAATAGTTCAGAGAATTGTGGATGAGGTGGCTCTAAGATACTACCATGGGGGATCTTGAGCTTAACTGACCCATAATGATAGGGATAAGGGAGGACATGAGGGTCATGATCTAGAAGCCTCGAGAAACTTCTCTTTTTCCCATTTTACCCAGGGTGCCACTTTTATTTTTTTATGACAGAGCGGTTTAGATGAGAAAATATTTTGGACCAAATACCATAGGTGGTGGCACCGATTCTTGAAAACAAGATACAGGAGGTGCTGAGCAAGGTACCACTCATGGGCCACAAAGAAAGTGTGGTGCTGAGTTTTTTCAAATAGATTTGACAAACAAAGTAAGTTTCCACTCTAAGTGCTGGGATTAAGGGAAAACATGGAAGTTAAGGGTCTTATCACATGGTGGTGACAGGATTTAGGTATAACAAAATGCCCCCCAAAGCATGAGACTTAGAGGGATATGATAAGCGAGAGCTTTGAGAGAACAAGTTGTCACTTCGAGGTGAAAATGTCATCTCGGTCAGAGAATGTCGTCTAGTAGGCATATGTAGTACATCAATATTTTTGACTTGTAGACACATTTAACCAACTCATGGCTGCAGACCAATACAAGGCAGATCCATAAGAGGAATAAACAAGCATGGCTACTAGAATACAACGTAGATCCATGTGATAGAGGACTCAAACTTGGACATAACTACCAAACATACAAAGTAGATCTATGTCATACAGACGCAAATTTGAGCATAGCCACGACCATACAAATGTGGATCCATTCTATATATACAAAACTCCATTGCAACCTGGGCAAAGCAATGAGCGCTAAACAAATACCCAGGGTCTTCGTCTTGTCTTCCACAAAGTACGATTCTATCCATGTGATTACAATGATCTGAAGTCGAACATGGTAGAAACCACTTGATTACCAGCCAATGATGTGAACCATTAACAAGTGCGAGGGATATCACCATTGATGTCAATGATTCCCAACGTACCCTAGTACAATCTACTGAGTGTGAATAGATGTTTTGATGTCGAACACCTAGTTGATTCTATTGATCAAAGTTCAATGATGTGAACCTATGTCAAGAGAGAGAGAATCTGTCATTAAGGCATACAGATCTCAAGGTACCAAGTTTTGTTTCTAAGACTATTTCCTTGATGATGAGGTAATGTCTATGGGAATAGTCTCATCGAAGGAGGGTCATGATGAGTCCCACATCGATGACAAGAAAATTGGAACATAGTTCTTGAATGATGTGAATGTAGTAACCATAAGACTAACTCAAAAGTACTGAAACAGAGACTGTTTTGACTACAGAGGTAAAATTCTTCAACTTCCCTTTGAACATCGGGAGGCACGACAAAATACTTGGCAGCATGACTAAACCAGACAAACACACAATGCGACAGTGGACAATGCATTCTTTTGAAAGACTTAAAGGAGTGACATGACTCATGAAAGTGGATCGTCACGGAGATTAGCTGAATACCCAATTGACTGAAATGATATGCAGACAAGTGCCATGTTCAAAGGAAACAAAAAACTACTGCCATTCATTTTAAAAAATGATTCCCTTCCCATTTCCCCCATCATGATTGATGAGTACCTCTTTTCGGTTTTACGAGTTCAAAGAGGGTAACAAACACTCGGTATAGCTCATTTGAAGACAAGTCCAAACTCATATGTTTTACGAACCTGAGAGAGGAGTGGTTCGTTCCCAAAAGAGGGTCTCTCAATGTTTAATTTAACGAGTCCAATGAAATAAAACTTGGTGTCGTTCATGTTTAGAGAATCTAAACGACTACCGAAGAAGACTATCAAAGGGTCCTTTTTCATATGATTTAGTCCCTAAGTCCCGAACAAGTATAAAACAATGCCTTAGAGAACTCTTCCAGTCATGATTGGCTCGAGTGTTCCTTTTTCGTAAATATTCTATCCGAACTGAAAAAGAGATAACCTACCATCGGAGAGACGACTCTTCAAATGCTTTAACGAGCGTGAAGAAGACAAGATCACTCGACAATCTTTTCGTATTTAAGGAGCCCGAAAAGAGTTTAAAGAAGACTCCATTAGGTCTCTTTTCACAATGAGAGATTTTACAATCCTAAAAAGAATCAAAAATGGAATTGAACCTTTGATACTAAGTTTCGAGAGCGTAACCAAAGTGTCGCAATAAACGCTCAAAGAGTTTTTCCATTTTATGGTAGTACAAAAAAGTCAAAAACGAACACCCAAAACTTTACTGCTATTGTTCTTCCATCCTGCAACAACTCAAAAACAAGTGTTAAATGCCCCAATAACTGACATTAAAGGAGTATGACTAATAGATTTTGAGTAATAAATGATTTTAAAACAAAACTATAGCATGTCAAACCCAAAACTGTGTATAAAAGTCATGTAAATAGTAAAAAATCAAAACATTTTACTATTTACCCATAGTGGAGAGCATTTGGCGCATTTTTCTAGCCAAATTTTTAGTTGCTGATATCGGGAGTTTCCACTGTCGGATTCAAGCACCATCAGTTCCAGGTAATAGAATAGACCCTACTCTTTCATTCTATGGCTTCAAATTTGATTTTTAATGGTGTTTTGGACTTGTATGGAAAGCCCTAAAATAATGGGAGCAAGAGCTACTCTTATCCCTTGATAGATAAGCGATACCTCGCTAGAACTACGTTGAAAACATAGTGCACAGGTGGTGCCACTTCCTGTCCTCAACGGGGCATAGGCAGCACCGGCTGTGGGGAAGTAAAAATAGTCACACAAGAAAAACTAGCTCATTCCAATTGATTTAAATGATTAAGAATGATTCTAATGAGTCTTGTGATTGTTTTTGGCAGGTCCTTGCTGATAAAAAATGGTCATATGGAAAGAGAGACAGCATGATAATGATGACGCCTTCGCTGAACTAAATGCAGGTTGCATAGCCGCATTGAGAGATTGTGGACTCTTAAAATTCTTCCACACACCCAGTATGGTATCGCATGAGCAATTACTAGAGCATATAATCTGGATGTGGAATCCGGAGCAACAATATTTCGAGGTTGGTGCTCATATTTTGAAAATTGAGGTAGAGGACATCTACTTCTTGATTGGCCTTTCGAGATGAGGTGCTCTCATTTCACTGACTGGTTCCGTAGAGTGGACATCACTACACAGGAGTTGATAAACCGTCACCGTATCTCTGGGACAAGGAAATCGAGGAAGAAAATCCTCATTAAAGAAATGATGGATGGACCTCTATGGACTGTATTGTTTACCATGCAGAGAGTGTGGAATCCAAAGAGTGCACTAGGCATCTAGAGCACATATTCTTTATTCCATAGAGGCCATGGTGCCTACAGTGTTTAACTAGGAGGAAGCCCTACTTTCGATCTTCAAGGATCAGTTGACAAAGTGTTGGTAGGGGGAACTGAAGCAATTTGGTTTGGGTTCCATTCTAGATTTCTTCTTCTTTGAGTGGGTTCCACAGATGAGAACCCAAGTGGTCTTTACAGAGCTGAGAGCACGAGATCCTCGCATGCAGAGGTGGGTTCAGATTATGGCCCGTACTAGAGTAGGCAGGGGGAAGGTAAAGTTTGGTGACCCGTTATTTCGACGGTTGAGAGATCAGCTCCTCATGGTGGAGGATTATGCATATGTGGGCACTAACTTCAGCGGTGACCCTGACCTACCGCTCCCACCTAGTGGACAATGGGATGATATCGGTAAGAAGCAAAAGACCCTAAAATGGAAATAGTGTTTTTATGTTTTTTATGTTTTATATTTTTTATGTTAAGTAACGAGACTTGAATATTTTCATGTAGATGTTGGAGTAGCATGAATTTGGGGAGCTTCCCCATTGGATAGATGAGTCGGAGCCCGTTTCGTACTGCAGGGTGACGATGTGACTAGGGAGTTAGAGGAAAACCTGGATAGGTTGACCCTGGACATCCCTGATTCTTCCATTGATGACCTCCCTCTGAAGTATCAGAGGCCTACAGAGGGAGTACCGGGTTGCTTTAGCAGACTGCTACATAGAGTAGCCCGGGTAGTGATGTGTTACCACGAGCATCATTAGACGATGTGTGCATGATGTATCCACTGAAAGTTGATAGATTCAGGATTTTGTATGGTGATTTTTACCTGAAATCCTACGTGCTTCAGATGAGGTCTCATGACCTATTTTTTGTAAAACATGTTCATATATATATATATACAGACTTTCACGTGGTGTTTATACGTCTCAAATGGTGAATGTATTTTACATGAGTTTTATGTGTCTTGAATTGTTTATTTACAATGAACCGAGTTTGATTTTCATGTCACGAATGGGCATTGTGCCAATATAGGATGTAATTAGCTAATGAGTCAGCAACTACATTATGTTCCCTAGGGATATGCCTATAGGTGATAGTTTCAAATGACCTTTCTAACAAGCGTACCCTCTAGAAGAGGTGAAGAAGCACAAGATTCCTAATGGTATAAACATGGTTTAGATGACAAACCACTAGTTGTGAGTCCATCAAGACTACCAAGTTGTGAACATCTTGGGAGGTAGCTTCAGTCAAAATACCTATGACTGCTCGATACTCAGCGATGTTGTTGGTAGCAGGACCAACACAAACCACTCCTAAACTGACCAAATCGTAAGTTGGGGAATAGAGAACCCAAGTAGCTGAGGCAAGATTCAAGGTGTGGCAGCAAGCACCATCAACAAAGTCGTAGAAATCCATCTGCTCTGCACAACCAAAACATGGTATAAATAGATACAGACACTAAACTCAAAACCAAATTGAAAATACTTAAAGCACACTGAAAGTCAAGAAATATAAATATATACAAGATACTATCCAGGAGAGTTCTAGGCATAGTACCTCTTTAGGTACAACCCATTGCGAGGCTGTCCTAAAGGGATTCCATCGTAGTCTATGAGCTCGTAGGCCCCTTTCTCTAAAACTTTAGAAATAACGAAAGAACCATACCACATGGATACAAACTTTCCTTTCCCTAGATTTTCATCTCTATGATTGTAAGTCAAAAATAGGTCACCCTCGTTAAAGGCATGAGGTTGGACAGATTTATCATACTACACCTTGACACGTTTCTTGTGTGCCTCATTAGCCAAGGCAACATCTCTCCTAGTTTCGGCAAGGTTATTCAAGTATAAAAATCTCTCTTTCTCTGCAGAAGTGTCTGGGAGAAGTTCGACGGCAAGTTTCAAGGATGGAATCTGACATTGAATCGGCAAGACAGCTTCGAGTCCACAGACAAGCTGGAAAGGTGTAAAACCAGTAGTTGTTTTCACCGAAGTCCTCTAAGCCTAAAGAGCGGATAAAAGGATATGGTGCCAGTTGGATTTATGGTCTGCAACCATCTGACGAAGCATCATTTTAAAAACTTTATTAATGGCCTCAACCTGACCATTAGATTATGGATAATAGGGCCTAGAGTTTTCATGGCGAAAACCTAGCTTGGCACTTAGTTCCTCCATCATTTGATTGCGGAAATGTGATATGTAATCAGTAACTATGGACTCTGGGACTTCGAATCTAGCTATGATCAGTAAAATAGTCAACAGCTATGATGATGTAACCATGCCCCCCGGATGAGGTAGGCTTACAATGCATATAGTCAATCCCCCATTTGGAAAATGGGCCAACAGAAATGATAGGGTGTAGCGAAGCAAGATGAGTGCACTTTTTGGGATAAAAATGTTGATAAGGTGGGCATTTCTTGACAGCATCATGACAGTATTTAAAGACTAAAGGCCATAAATAGCTAGCGCGAAGGATTTTTTGGGTTGTATCCATCCCAGATAAATGATCACCACATGTGCCAGAGTGGCAATCATTCAACACTTATTCAGCTTCCTCATGGGTGAGGCATCACCGAAGAACGGAATCGATCCCACGTCTATACAAGGTGTCATTGAAGATGAGGTAGTATTTTGCATGGTGATGTATACGGCGGCAATCGTCACAGGATACATTTGGCTGAAACCTTTGTGTTTGGAGATAACTGAACAAATCTCCATACCATGGGTCAGTAGTGCTTATCAGGAACAAGAATTCATCTAGAAATGAATCACTAGGCTTAGATTACATCGAAGCACAGGGAAGATCACACATGAGCTCGAAAAATACCAAGGATTTCTTAGATGTGGCTTTGGAAAATTCTAGATCAAACTCCTGTAGTATGACTATCCATCAGGACTACTTGCCCCCGAGCACCTGACGAGTCAGGATGTAATACATAGGGTTCTGATCTCCCAATACAGTGGCTGTGTGGAGAAAAAGGTTGTGACAAAATTTTTGAATAGCAATGACCATGGTCAATGCTAATTTTTCCATGTGTTAATATTGAGTTTCAAAATCCATAATATTCTTACTAGCATAGTAAATCACGTGCTCCTGACCATCGGGATTTTCCTACACCAAAACCATAGCGATGGTAGTAGTGGAGGCAGCAATATATAAGAGAAAATCCTTTGAATAATCAGGGGGGTGTATCACGGGTGAATGAGTCAGAGCATGTTTGAGATTATCAAAGGTGCGTTGGGCTTGGTCATTCCAATAGAATAGAGTGTCCTTCTTAAGGAGACGCATATAACCGTGCGTTTTTTCTGCAAAATTGCACACAAAATGGCAGAGAAAGTTTGCCTTCCCTTGCAAACTTTGGATCTCAAGAAGATTGGTTGGGGCTGGTAGAGCTAAAATGGCATAAATTTTCAATGGGTCTATCTGGATGCCATCCTTAGAGACCACAAAACCTAATAGGCATCCCGTCTCAACACAGAAAACACATTTATGCAAATTGAGCTGTATATTATAATGACAACATCTCAGGAAAATATCTCTAATATGAACATGATTATCCTCTCGTCACTATGAATGAGCAGGGAGGTCATCAAGGTATGCTTCAACAATATGTTTAATATTGTGAAATGCATAGGACATAGCACACTGGAAAGTGGCTCTAACATTTTTTAAACAAATGGTAACTTCCTATATGCAAAGGTTCCCCATGGGAAAATGAATGTCGTCTTATGTTGATCGGTGGGTAATATCTCAATCTAATTATAATTAGAAAAGCCATCGATGAATATGACACTTCCGGCATAGTTGTCGATAATATGATCGATGTGTGGAGTAGGAAAGTTTTCCTTGGGACAAGCTTTATTCAAGTATCTAAAATCGACACAGACTCTAATGGTGCCCTGCTTTTTATTGATAGGGACAACGTTCGATACCCATTCTGTCAGGGGTATGGGATAAATAAACCTAGCTTTGAGAAGTTTCTATATTTCAGCTTTAATAGTTGCGGCCTTCGGTCGATGGACTTGCCTTAGTTTTTTCTTAATAGGTTTAGTAGTGGGATAGGTTTTAATTTCATGGACCACAATGGATGGGTCTATCCTTGGCATTTCATCATAAGAATAGGAAAAAATATCACGAAATTCTTTAAAAAGTGCCTTGTATGCTTCAGATTCTTCTGCCGAGCAGTTCTACCCAACATGAACATGCTCGATGGTACCAGGCTTGGCTGATATGTCAATCAGATTTGGATGAGTAATGTTGCAAAGGTTTCCTTCAGAATATGTGTCTTGCAACAATATAGGATTTTGAGGTGTGTTGACAATATCAGTGGAAAACAGGGATGCAAAGTCTCGGTCTACCGAACTGGTGTTGGGGAGGAATGAGGATCTATGATTGTGATCCTCCTAGATAGGGTCATTCATATTCATGATCTCCGTAATGGACTCATTGAAAGGAAAAGTATCAAAGAGATAATCCAGAATAGGAAGAGATGGTTCTAACTAGTAAGGAAGGTGGTAAGGGTCCAAAGTCACCAGATGAAGTTCATCAGTGTGATCATCGAAAAGGTTTTGAATGATGTTGTGCATTTCTTCATGCGGACTCAATGAGGTGGACTCAACAATTTGTTTTCCCTTGGGCTCATAATCAAATGACGCAATCATATTTACTGTCGATGCGTCTGTGTTAGGAGGAGTGGACCAAAAAATCCCCATAAGGGACGAATCCTTCAACATGCCTACCCGAATAGACTAGTAAGAAGGAGGGGACTGGCCTAACATAAGGATGTTATAAGTTGTAGAGGTAGTAACATCCAACATACAGAAATCGAGCTAGTCAATGGTGACAATTCTCCCTAGATGTGGAAATTGGACTGTTCGAAATACCGTCGAAGCGACAACAGTCATGGCGTAAAACCAATTTTTCCTAGAATGAGGTTGTAATCTAATGGGGCGTCTACTAATTATACTTGAACAAAAACATTTATGCCCTCAAGCTCCACTACAATGGCTAATATGAGACCGTGGGGATGGAAACCTCATCCATTAAAGGCTTTCAGAGTCGTAGTTGATGTTACAAGCTTGAAAGAGTTGATATCTTTCCAACAAGACAGGGACAAAACTAAAGTTGAAGCTCCTTTGTCTAATATAGTCCTAAAGAACTTCTTTCCGACTACTTTCATGATGATTTGGAAAGCAAGTTTGTGAGGTAGTCTAGACTTATAGTTCTCGACATTGAAATGAATCAAATTAGTATTGTTCGGGTCTAAAGCTCCTAACGCAGTTAACAGGTTTTTGTGTTGTGTAGGACAACTTTGGATCACTTCCAAGGTAGACATTGCACATGGTTCCTGAGCGACATCTTCAACTACATTATAAAATTGAGCAGCTCGGGCATTAGGGTTAAAAACAACCTTCCTAAGAGTACTCTTGGGTGGACACAAAACCATATCGAGAGTAGTCTTCTCGATGGTTAGGGGGATAGTAGATGAGGAGTCGGGAGAACCATTAGAGGGAGATTTCCCTGAAGAAGAATTTTCTTCTTTCTTGTCTGTGGGTTTGTCGTAAATTTGACTTCAAGTTTGAAAACTAATGGTATGTGAGGACATCATGCAAATTTCCTTTGAAGAACTAGAGTTTCCCTGATTAGACATGTGGTCTATCAGTTTTTGTTTAGAAGGAAAAGGATCTGTGAGAACTGCGGGTGTGGGATTAATTTTAAAAAATTGGGTGATTTCATCCTAGCGGGGACACTCTTTTGTGAAATGATCACCTCCGCATACCAGACATGGATATTTTTCTTTTGTTTTCCCTTGATCGTTATCATTGGTGGTTAGTTTTTTATTCTCCTGTTGGTTTCCAAGTTTTTTATTTTTAGCTTTAGCTTTCTTTTTATTATTTCCAGAGGTTTGAATACTCTGAATAGAATTGACCTTGGTAGAAACCTTGGGATTCTAAGGAGTAGGGATGGTAGTTTGGGGCTACTTGGTAGGTTTTTCTACTAACGGGGATTGGATTGAATCAACAATCCCATCAACAGGGACTTCTGCTGGTGGCTTTGTAGGATCGGTGCTTGGATGAGGAGCTTGAGGAATCAAGTCATACAAATTTTTGGACTGGGAATAGACCAAGTTCAAATATTGGGCTCAAATAATGGCTTGCTCTTTAGTAACGACACCTCCCATAGCCACATCTCGGGAAATCGAAGGAAACAATGATTTAGTAAACCAATCAGCTAATAAGTGATCTGGAATAGGAGCCTTAATAAGTCTTCTCCGCCTTCTCCACTCATGGATATGATTGGATATGTGGGTGGAGGTGTTCTGTCGCATAGAAGTTAAGAGATCAATACCCATTTCATAATGGATAGGAAGCTTAAAGTGAGTAAGAAATACAATTTCCAATGAGCCAAAATCCACAAACGAATGTTGCAGAAGTTCAATGTACCATTTCGCGGTTGTACCGATCAAAGTTCGCTGAAAGAGTCTTAAATGAACTGAATCATCCATAAGGGATTTTGAAGAACACCATAGATGGAATGTCATGACATGGTTTTTTGGATCGTCTCCCTGCTTCCTGTCAAACTTCGGAATGTTCGATGGTAACTTTACAAGAATGGGAGGCCACGAGGGGTTATGTCAAATGGGGTCATTAATCAACTTAGACAAACCAGGTAAGTCCAAAGTTTCTAGGAAAGGTAACTGATGATTATTTTGCACATACTGGTAATATTGATATGGTATATAAGTACTAGTAGGACCGTAAATAGACTGATATACAGGTTGTTGTGACGAAGAACTACCAGAAGATCCGCCTGCAGGGGGTGATTTCTGGGATCAAAACTGTTAGGACCATCAGGGCATCCAGGACCACCAAGACCATTGGGACCACTAGGACCACCATGAACACTAGGAGGCAAACCACCAGATCCTCCGGGATCGCTAGGAGGTAAACCTCCAGAGTCTCTGGAACCTTTAGGAGGAGGGCCACCAGACCCTCTAAGGCCATTAGGAGGGAAGCCACCAGGCCCCCATGACCACTAGGACCATTAGGACCATAAGGAGGAAATCCACCAGGTCCTCTAGTACCATTAGGCCCCCCAGGGGGACAAGATCCATAAGGTAGTCCTCCGACACCTCCCGCAGTATGTATAGGTATCCCCTCCATAGCTGGCATGTAGGACCAGTTAGGTTGCCCCATGGCGTGAAATTATTACTAAGATATGGAATTCCAACATAAGGCACTCCCATAGGGTTGGGTGGATAATTAATGTTTCCTATACGTACTTGATTTGTTGTATAACCATAACCCCAAGAGGTTTGATTGGTTACAGGTTGTGCCCCCAAGGGCTGACCTAAAATAGATAGGGGATTAACCACATTAGTATGGGTGGGAGGGATATAAACTATATATTGATCTATACCAGAAGTTTGTCCTTGACTAGGTACAATTCCGGTGCCAGAAACGTAGGCCGTGTCGGGGGTTTCCCCCCAGCACTAGAAGGTAATGACGAAACATGAATTGAATGTTGAGCCGCGGGTGTGAAAGACCTAGGAGGATTGGGAATAGACATAATATGGGAGGTGGTGGGCTTGGTAGTTTGACCTAGGTTATGTGAAGTCACTGTGCGATCTAGAATCAGTTCAATGGGTCTCATAAAATCGGCAAGTGAATGATATCCCACAAATACACCTATGGAATGTGATGGTGGTGTGTCCAATATGTCATCTATTTTATTTTCAATCTCCTGTGCACAGAGAATAGATTCCTGGTATTATCTACGTTCTTCTTCATCTAGTGAAACTTCTTCAGAAAAGTTTAAATGGGTGCCAAATGAGGCAATGGCTTGTCCTATAGAGGTATCCCAAAATGGAGCATTGGGACCATAATCTGGACGGGTAGTATCATCAACATGACCTTTTGTGGGAGAATGGAATGAAGTATTACCCCAAGAAGGTTGTTGGAACAAGGGAGGCGAGTGTGAAGGATATGGTCCTCCACTTTCTACAATCACATTCTCTCCCACTTGGGAGGTGGTAGTAGCTCTTTGGTCAATAGATTCCATTGGATTTTCTCCTGAAATAGGAATAAAATCAGGTGGCAAGCCTCGTACTCTTCTGGATTGTCTTAGCTCAACCAGTTTGTATAGCTCCTATCTAACCTAGGGTCTCAAAAACTAGAAAACACACCAAAAATTTCACTACTCAAGGTATAGGCCAAATAAGCAAACTTAAATGATGGGAGGAGTTCAGATAGTTAGGTCTCTCACCAGGATTGTCAAGAAGGTGCCACTCACGATATACCTCAAGGGTACGTGCGTAGTAATCTCCATGAATGCTATTTTTGGTGTATGGCTCCAAGCAAGACGACCAAAGGGATTTTCTCAGATGGATAAGGTATCCTAGTGGGGTCTCTTGATATACGCAAGGTACGTGGGAGCTCAAATTGGTAGTAGTGTTTTCTAATGCATAACCGTTCACAAGGGGCCTTCCGATATACAATCGAGTATGTGAAGTACCTTTATATATACCTCAAGGGTATATGAAAGGCCATTTTATATACCGATAGTACGTGGAAGAACCTCGTGAGTCCCTAGATGTAATGCGGACGAGTAATGACAGCTCCTACGCTTAACAACGCCCTAACACGTCTCTAACCTATCACTCAAATTTCTATGTAAATTTTAACCTATAACTACCATTAATTTTAAATTGGATGGTTAGGTGAATGCATGGAATTTTGATAGAAAAAGTAAAACCATGCAGTATGCATATGCAAATATTTCACTTTACCGTTCGTGGTATGCCTACCTACGGGAGGGAAAGAGAGTATTTTCTTTTGTTTTAAAACCAAAAATTTCCAAACAACTATCTTGAACAAATCAAAATCAAAGACAAGCAACACTTTCCAAACTCATTTTTCTTTTCTGAAAGCAATCAAAAGGGGAAGAGTCTCTTTTCCTAAAAGAAAAACAAGAAGCACACTACATGCATATGCACTCTATTTTTCGATTTTTCTTAAAACATAGATAGATCTAACTTAAAACTACAATATTTTTTATTTTGATGAGATAGTACTAATGCAAAAGAGACAAAAGAACACAGATAACCTAAAAGATTATGAGTCTAATCAGAGATCCGATGTCTTATGCTCAATAATGATAATGACCTAATCTCAGTAAAAAAAAATTATTTTTAACAAGAAAAAAGAAGTCCTCTATGGAAACAAAAAATGAAATCAAGATGCTAATCAAATGGTCTTTCTTTCAGTCTTTATAACAGAAATGAAAAGAGAGCTCACTACAACCTAAGCTTTTTAAAAAATAATTCCTTTCATAATCACAACCAACAAGCACGGAAGGAAATGAATAATCAACAAGCCTAATCTAGCTTTTGAATTCTTCAATAAAACCAATATTTTACCACAAAATTTCAAACCATAAGCATTCAGATTTTAACACACAAGCCTGACAATGCAGGGATGAAAGCAAACAAACTCAATTTTTTTTTAAAAATGAGAAAAATGTAGTCTTGGAACAAGGCCTACCCAGCACCGTGCTGGAGGGGTCTTGACAGAGTGGTTCTGGATGAGCACCGCTTCTGGATAATAGGACTCAAGTGGTGGCACCACATACTACTAATAGAGTTCAGGCGGTGGCACCGCTTGTTGCCAACAACACATGAGCGGTGCCCTGAATAGATTCAAAACACAAAGGAGAACGAAAGATCAAGTTAGAAATTGATCAGATCAAGGAAAAAATTGATGGATTGACAGTAAAAAAGAGCATAAAAAGTTGAAATAATTTAGATCTAAACAGATCTGAAAGTGTCAAACGAAAATTCACTAAGTCGGATGGCATATCTAACCGAAGAGAGTTGGAGATGGAGACTGGATTTGGACAAAAGTTCAAGAACTGAGGAAGATTAGATCAACTGAGATATGCACTTTTCCCTAGTGGTGTTGCCAGATTTGTAATCAAGAATATTACACCTTCTGCTTGGTCTGAATGGTTTAGATCCAGAACAAATGAGTGAACGACAAAGGATGAATACCTTCCCTAAATGTCGTAGACACCCAGAATGCTACTTTGATAGTGAACATGTGTACCTGCAAACATATCAAACATGCAAACACATCAAAGCTACCAGAAAATCATCTACTTATCCATGTTAGTGACTAAGGAATCTAACAACATGTACATGTGAAATCAAAACAATAGTAATGTGGGATGGAAATAAACTTTGCATTAAGAATGTATGGACAATCTTACAACCATTACCTTATTATTGACAAGCACATCCACGAGACAAAAACTTCATCCCCATAAGCTCCAACTTTTCTCTCTATGCTCTCCAATGACTTGGGCTAAGTGGTCAATCAAACAGCATAACAATACCTCTATAGTTCTCCCCCTCAACTATGGACATGAGATTGTATTTATAAGGCTCAATGGATAGGAATAGTTGAGAGAATTGTGGGTGAGGTGGCTCTAATATCCTACCATGGGGGATCTCGAGTTCAACTGACCCATAATGATAGGGATCTCTAGCTCAACTGACCCTAAGTGAACGTTTCACGCAATCCCCAACACCATCATGTTCTCCTTTTCCATGTCCCATTTCGAAAAATCTCTATGTGTGGCAAACATCCGTGTTTCTATGAAGATGAGACAACCATAAGAAGGATCCCGTTGATTTAAACTAACCAACACAACCATCTGACCACACCCAATCTTCTTTAAAAGTGACCCTTCATCTTAATAATAATTTATAAAGCATACCAAAAAAGTGCTAGACAAAACATGTATCATGTGTACGATCATCACTTATGTAGAAATGATATTCCTTAATCACTTCAGGATTATTTTCATTGCTATCAAAACCATCGACATCAAGCTGTGCATGTCTACACATAATATGAACAAGTATAGATGCCTGATTTGGATGATAATCCTCACTCTTTATCTTCTTTTGTGGAGTGAAAGTGTAATTTTTAGAAAAGTCAACAATGGATAATATTGTTCCTTTTCTAAATACATCTCGTGATTTCTTGAACTGTAAGTCCTACCATCGTGCTAAGTGAGAGTGCTTGATATATTTATATATTTGATCCCTGAAAAAATTCATAAAATATGTCAAAGATATATCACTTTCAACTAAATTAATCTTTCTTGATGTTGTCATTGAATCTGTAACAGGAGTGTAATCAACATAATCATATCTCTTCCATTTCACAATGTGATTTGACAATTGAGGATCGTTTGCATGAATGTGGTAGTTAGCATTAAAAGGGGCCAAATCAAAACATTTCTCATATTTTTTTTTACGTCCGATGCATTTTTTATTATAGAATACTTGATCATTCTCTAGCACACATAATATTTTAGATACAAATTCATGAACGCTCACAGGAGGGGGGTTATTTGGCCAACACTGCATGCCAAAATTTAGAAATGTCTCATAATATAATTCAAATTCTACATGGTGTCGACAACAACATGTGTCACGAACAACAATAGGCCTGACATACGATGGTTTATGCTTCACAAATGTGCTAAGGGAAATATTCACATAAACATTACTCTCCATAAACATTTTGAACATTTCCACTTGAGTGATATATGTTATGTGTTTGGCATGAGTTTCATAGTTTCCTTTCGATATACGATGCCGCACAACATCCTTTTCATTTGGTAAGACATGAGAGTTTAAATGACAAAACTCTTTCACCCTGTCCCTCACATTATCTGGAAGTCTATCTTTATAAGGTTTCCTACAGATAAAACCCCAACATGCAACTTCATCATCCTCATCTAATTGAACCCTAAAGTGTTTACGCTGCCATAAAAAATTTCTTGATGTTTTTAACGTTCTTGCAGTCGTAGACATCAAACGACTAGTTACAGTGTTTTTTTCCATAACCCCTGTTAGAATATATTTATGAGAAACCATGTATTTATGAGATCGTTTTCTTGCAAGTGATGCAAGGACCGCGGTCATATTTCATGATACAATCTCATTTGATTTATCCTCTTTCACATTTTTAATGCCCAATAATGTCATTCCATTTCTTATACATTTTCGCTTTAACAATCTATGTAACAATTGAGCTTGTTCTATGACAGAAATACCTTCAAAATATTCTTTGACTATCTTTTTTGCTCTATAACAAGTTGTATGATCAGGCATCGGAGGTCCCATTTCTTCAATTTTACTTGAATCCATATTCTCCAAAAACTTATCGTCAATGACGATATTGTTGCAGCTTCTAATTAATATCTGTGAATTGGTAAGTGTGGTAGGATGTTGTATATTAGATGTCGACCCTGCATAACAATAAATATAAATTTATCTAATTGTGAATTTTCAAATCAAATATATATATATATATATATATATATATATATATATAAGTTTATATTATACAGTAAATTATAAACTTAGAAAAATTATTTACTCACCAATCGTGGTCTCAATATCGACGCTACCCATAGTTTGATCCACATTTTTCATTTCCTTGTCACCTCCATGTTCTTCATTTCTTTCATTAATGTGTTCCTCTACAATATGCATTCCTTCATAACCTCCATGTTCTAGGTTCCCATTTTTCATTTCTTCATCACCGCCATGTGCCAGGTTCGCATTCAAGCATTTCTTCGTCACCACCATGTGCCTCCACATTTCTTTCCATTTCTCCTTTTTCTCTTAAATTTCCAATGTTTTCACACTTTATCTCTTTCTCTGCCTCTCCATCATATTTTATTTCATTATTCCTTTGGTTTCCCATGTTGAAGGAATTAAAAACCTTTAAAATCCAATGCATGAAAATATATGAGAATTGAGAGTTAAATACATGTTGAAAAAAAAGAACAACAAGCCCCAACAAGAGTAATATACTTTAAGCACTCTTGTACAAAAATATTACCAAATTGTTGAATGTGATTGTCATTGATCTGTCGAAGAAGTTCAGTAATGACAAAGGAATAAGAAAGGACATGCATGATGGCAGGGTAAAACTTGAAATGAAAGACAAAATTGAATGAGAAAGGAAGTGATGGCATGGATAGTATGATGATGTGGCATGTGTGATGAGGCTGGAAATACACATGATGATGTCTTGGTGCTATCATAAACTTAGTGTTGAAATATGACATCATTCTAGAAAAGAATTGCAAGTTTGTGAAACTTTGGAAATTGACTAAGTATGGAAAAATTAGTCAAAACTTCTCTAATAGAATGCCCTCCATAATTCATGGTTTGACTAACATTCCTGCACCATGATACCAGGTTATAGATTTTTGAAGTGGATATCTAGTCATGGTCTTATTTTTCCTTAATCACTTATGAGGAAAAAATTACAAGTATGCCAAAATAGGGTTTTGCACTAGAGAAAGTAAAATTACCTAAGTAGTCTCGGGAAAACGCTCGCCATAAATCATAAGTTAAAGTAAATGCCCGCAACATATGGCCAGAATGTAGTCTGTTGATTTTTATACCTAAACATGATCTGAAGAAAAAGTTATGGATCTTCCAAAATAGGGTTTTAGGATAAACATTGGAGAAAGTCACTGAAAATGACCAAGTGTTAGAAAATTGGCTCAGGTGGCCTTAGGAAAATGTCCTCTGTACTTAATGGGTGAAACATAAAACTAATATGAAACTACCATGCTTTATATTGTTAAGAAGGATATCTCTAAATAGTCTTAGTTTTCACAGAAGGTGTTTGATGACAAAATTAACAACCTACCAAAACAGGGGTTCAAGTTGTTTTTAGACCAAAGTAGCAAATCTTCCTAAGTGGCTCCAGGGAAATGCCTGCCATAGCTTGTGGGTTGAAGAAAATTACCACACCATATGGTAATCGTGTATATGGGTGTTTTTTCTACCTTAGAACATCTTCACATTGACTTTAAAGTGCCCGAGGAAGAAGTTATGGATATTCCAAAATAGGGTTTTAGGATAAACTTTGAAGAAATTCTTGAAAATCACCAAGTGTTGGAAAACTGGCTCAGGTGGCCTTGGGAAAATGCCTACCTTACATAATGGATGAATCATAAAAATAATCTGAAACTACCATGCTCTAGCTTGTCAAGAAGGATATCTCTCCATAGTCTTAGTTTTCATAGAATGTGTTTGATGACAAAATTAACAACTTGCCAAAAAAGGGGTTAAAGAAAATACCTTGATCAGAAAATTTTCTTTGTGGCCTTATGAACTTGGATAATGCGAACTTTGGGCTACAATATGGATATGCGAACTCTCGGCTAAACAATGAATTTGCAAACTCTCAGCTGAACAGTAGATTTGCAAACTCTCGGCTGAAATCTAGATATGCAAGTATCGACTGAGAAATTGTGGAAACCTATCTCTCCTGAGAGATTACACATAGAACTCTCGGTCAAGAATTTGTGGAATCCCATCGGAATCATAGGCATTTAATGTTTTAGCCCCTAAAAGATTCTTGGGGTATTATGTGAAAAAAATATCGACTGAAACATGTTTTAAACTTTCGGACGAGAGTTTAAAACAACTTTCGCCCAAGAGTTTTAATTAACTTTGGGTTAATTTTCAAGCGAAAATAACTCTCTCCCTAGATATTTTACATTTCTCGGCCGAGAGTTTTTGGTCAACAATTCCAACAACATTTCTGCAGTTTTCAGAAATGTGTAACTTTAACAAGGTCGAAACACTGCAAAACATGAGAATTACCTGTCGGAGTTTATACCATTGGATTCATCATTGAATCTACTTTCTCATCATATATATATTTTTTCTATTTCATTTAGGATTTCTATTGTTTACTATTTTTTTCTAAACTTTATCATTAAAACATTTAGTGACTTAAATACCACTAACAATGAAAATTCAATATCATCAGAATGACGAAGTCAAAAAAATATTAAAAATCACAAGGATGTTCCTTGCAGTTTCCTCTTCAAAAGGGCACTTTTAGTTTTTTTTATAAAAGTTACACTTGAAAGAAAATGAGATGACAAAAACATGTTTCAATAAGACACCACTTTTTGTACATATGTTATTTCGATAAATAATAAAAATTAGCGTATAAGTATGAAAATACTCAACATATAGTCCATACATAAGTTCAATCTGTGTATATTATGAGTATACATTTTGTTTCCCTAAAATGAATATCTATCTCTAAGAAAAATTTGGTGCACATAGGTCACTCATTATTCCTACTTAAAATTTTAAAATATATGTCATTGGTGGACGTCAAATTTGCCCCACTTTATGTCATTA
Source organism: Pseudotsuga menziesii (assembly GCA_001517045.1). Taxonomy (NCBI): domain Eukaryota; kingdom Viridiplantae; phylum Streptophyta; class Pinopsida; order Pinales; family Pinaceae; genus Pseudotsuga; species Pseudotsuga menziesii. Next base: position 76,568 of record LPNX010329691.1, read on the forward strand.
ATTGTTTTTAAAACAAATTTGACTATGTAGATAATTCAATTCTCTAAAACATTTATGTTTACTTCAAGGTGAAATTCCAAAGGGAAATATCGGTTTGAAGGGGTTGAAGTTGAAAAACATAAAATTTTGCAATTTGTTTTGTCAAAAAACAAACAAAACTGTTTCCCAACTTCATGTTTTCACCCAATTGAACCATGATGACTTTAAATTTGACCCTTGGTTTTCATTTCAAAGATTTATTTAAAACCATAGGGTGACGATAAAAGAAAATCTGCCATGGCTTTTTCAACTTCCCGTGACAATTTAAGGAGATAAATGTTAGGATCTATTGTTTAGGGTTGATAAGCCATCAACATAAAAATTTCGACCCTTGGATTCCATTGGATTTATTTAAAACCATAGGGTGACGATAAAGGAGAATCTTCCATGGAGTTTTCAACTTCCTATGACGATATAAGGAGATAAATGTTGACTTGAACCATTGTTTACGGTTGATAAGCCATCGACACAAGGAAGAAGATCACATCCATTTGCAATAGTTATGAAGAGAGGAATATTTGTACCATGTGGAACCTTTCGATTGGAACAAGCTTTGTTATTGGGTAACCTTTTTTATAACAACATTATTGAAAAGATGATAATTCATCTCAACACATTTCATAACATCCAATCATGTTAATCATAAACATAGTATAGTAACTCTGTCAAAGAAACTTAATTGTAGCCTCAAATATAGTGATCATAATTTTTAGTCCTCAATAACGAATTTGATCTTGGGGAAAATAATAACTAGTTACACTGAAATATATGATCAACATGGAAAAAATTACACCCATGACCAAAGTCCATTCATTCAATAAAGACTATAGTAATGTGTATGATATCAAAGTTCATTGAATTTTGACTACTTAACTTTAAAAAAAATAGAATATTTTGAGTCTTTTATATTTCTTAAAAAAAGAAATATATTTAATTGGCCAAGACACTATAGATGTGACATAATCTATTACATATTTCAATTAAATTGTAGATTTAATTTTTAATTGGCCAAGACATTGTGATGTGACATAATCATCCTTGAACTATGAGGAAAACACCTTCTAGTGGAAGGTTTTGCAGAATCTATCCAAAAAAATTCTCCCTTCTTTATTTAAAGTGGAGGTGAGACGATGTATGTTTTAGCGGATTTTTTTTGTTGGTGCGCCTAAACCATTATGGTGCATTTGTGAAATTTAGCATCAAATGCATAGGTGCTCCATGGCTACAAGCGCACCAAAGAAAAACATTTCGAGCATACATCGATGCTCTACTTGGCACAAGATGCACCAATGATCCACATTGGCCTAGTCACATCAATGCTTCGATAGTAATTCACACTAGAGAAAGAATATGTCAAAAATACATTAGTGCTCCAATTTGTCCGAGACGCACTAGTGCTTCACATTGGTTTAGGCGCACCAATGCTTTGATACCATGTGCACCTAAGAGCCAGTATCCCAAAAGTGAGCACCCCCTCTCACAATATGCCAATGCACTGAGCAATAATTCACACTTCTTAAAAATTATTAAAAGAAGTGGGGAAAACCTAAAGATGACTCTTAAAAAGAGTTAAAATTGGATTCATTTCATTTCTCCATCTCACATGAGAGAAGAGGAAGAGGAAATCCCTCTACATGAGAATGCAATACAAATAGCCACGAATGCGGGGAATATAAAGATTATTGTACCCAACAATTTTTTTATCTTTTCATTATTTTATTTCTATTTTATTCATAATTTTTTAGTTAGTTTTGATTTCTCTCTCTCTCTCTCTCTCTCTCTCTATATATATATATATATATATATATATATATGTAGGTTTGAAGGTTTTGTATCTATTTTGCAGGTTAATGGTGGATCTATTTTAGGGTTTTACATCAACATAAATGGATAGAAAAGAGGGACAAGTTCAACCAAGAAATGAGTATAATTTTGGGCAACATGGGTGCATAATCGCATTAGTGTTTTTATTCATTTTATTTTCAATTTATTGATATTGTTCTTAATTTATTAGTTGTTGTTGTTTTTTTAATTCATTTGAGGGTTTTTCATTTATTTGCATGTTAGTTTTGGATTTCTTAAAAGGTTTCGCATCAGCTAATATGGATAGAAAATAAGGGGCAAGCTCGCCGCAAGAAATGGGCACTTTTTTTTGCAACATTGGTGCATGTCCAGAAGGGTTTTCAACTTCCTTTATATGGAATTTCATTAGTTTCTTTCACCTATATCGTGTTATTAGAGCACGAGTGCCACACTTTTTTCTAAGAGCACCAATGCTCCAATTTTATGTTGGAGCACCAAAGCTGCTAGTGCTCTTCCTTTGTTTAAGAGCATCAATTATCCACTTTAACCATATTACTTGATCCACATTAAGATTGGAGGTGAGGTTCTTCGGTTAAAAAAGCCTCACCTCCTCTAAGATAAGAACCTCATTGTTAACAATCACATTAACACCCTTGAGAATGATGGTCTAAAAACATATTTTTCTTTTTCCCGCAACATGAAGGCCGAAATTTGGAACAAATTGAGGGCTTTTATCTCTCATTGGACTGCTACTTCCGCAAAGGAAGAAGTATGTGAAGACAAAGGTTTCTCTAAAGAAGTAAAAATGAAGACTACTTAAGGGCCAATATCCATTTTCAACAACTTCTGGAGCGGAAAGAGTACATGTCATATGTATTAATTGTCTTAAAATCTTGGAAATTCAAGTAAAATGTCTGAAAAGACTAAGTAAAATGTTTTTTTTTATGAAAATAATCAGAATTCATGAAAATTTTTAATCCCACGTTCATGTCTGGAAATTGGGTGCACAAATCCCAATGCTATATAAGAAAGGCATATGAGGTGAAGTAAAGGACAAGAAAATGAAAGCAAAGGCATGCTGAAGGATTTGAAGGCTAGAAGAATTATTTTCCACTTCAAGCTCTTGGTGATCAAAGACATGTATGGATAAGGATGGTTTAAAACAAAGGATAAGGGATTCACCTCCACATTTGGATTGTAAGAACTTTCTTCTTATTTTCAATATGATTCAATTCTAGTTTCCCCCCCATTTTGAGTTTGAATCTGTGTTAAATCTAGTTTTAAATTCAAGATTTAGTTGAGATATTTCAAGTTTTTCAAAGTTTTTCAAGTTCATAGAGGTAGAAATAGAGGTAAGGAACTAGCAAGCAAGCTGCTAATGGAGACCTAAAGGCCATGAAAGTTCAAGCAAGGGGATCTACTACAAGTGGCATGCTTCAAGAGGTTCTTTCATTTTTTCCTCCCCTCTCTGCTCTTTGAAAATGATTAGGAATCTCAAGAAAAATTTAAATTGTTGCATGTATTTCTATCAATTAGGACTCACCCACCTATAGTAAGGATAGAGAATGCTACAAACATGTCCCTGCTGCAATCTATACCAATAGAATGGTGACCATACTAGGGATATTAGGGTTTACAATTTTGATTTCTTTATTTATTCCTCAATTTTGGGTGTTCTTTTATTTAAGTATTTCAAATAATTTCCTTAAGACATCTTATCTAAGTCTAGGAGTCTCTAAAAATCCAAAATCGGCCTAGATCAACCTTTACACATTCAAAATTCTTGAAATATTTGATTTTATTTGCACAGGATTTGCATTTTCTTGATCCACACACGTCACAGTGGTGAAAAACATGTATATAGGTGGTTCAAACACTTTTTAGTTCATGTGGAACTTCCTATATACACAATTATTCACTGAAGAGTCGCGTATCTATGGAGTGTATTATGTTTTGGGTGTAAAATGGGCTTGGATTCTTCGTTTTGGGAGATTCTTTTTGTTGTAGTTAGCTTAGGAATCTAACAAAATATATATTAGAAATTGATTACACCTAATTTGCATAATATTTGGGTATTCGTTAATGATTTCAAATAATTATGTGCTTACTAGCTTAAAATTTGTCAAAAAATAGGAATTGCAAAACATTGTTTTAGGCCTATATTTAGGGATTATTTTGAACTTTGCAAAATTGTAGATGATGGCAGAGATGTAAGGATCTATAAGGAAATATTGGAATAATTTAGGAATAATTTCACTTGAAGTTGGAAGTCTTAGAAACCTCTTTAAAAAGCTAGTAAAATCACTTTAATTAGTAATTTTTTGAGTTTTGTTCATTTTTTTTATTTAAACGATTGCTCAAATTTGAATGTTTAGGACATATTTATCTTTTATATCCTTTATTTCACTATTAATAGATAAAATTTTGTTTGATTTGGTCACTTAAATCACTTTTTTTGTATAAGAAAAAATTTATGAACCTTAAGGCCATGAATATTGTGTTAGGGTTAACTTTGACCGAAGAAGGATTCAAAGGTGGTTTAGGTCTAACACATGGTTTGGGTACATAGGTTATTGTATCCCATGGTATTGTCCCATGCTATTGCATTTAAGGAAGTCTTTATAAGGCTTGAGAAGGCTCCATTTTAAAGTGGCATGGAGGTGAGCGGTGGCTAGCTCTCTTGGCTTGGTTGGCTGGTTTGGCTAGGGTAATGGAGGTCTTCATTGGTGATGGTTTTACCCTACATGAGGTTTTCCAAGGTGAATGGTTGTGTTTATATAATTTCTTTTGATTGTGTTTTAATCTCGCTAATTATATTGTATTTATGCTCGTAATGCATATCAACTAGTATCATAGCCATAGTTTGGCATCTTGTTATGCTCGTTGAATGTTGTAAGTGTGTAGAGGATGTGTAGGCATTGTGGATATGCATGGAGGAAAAATGAAGATATGTTGTTTAAGTGACCTGATCTGTCAGATCTGTGGCTAGGTCTGCATGTTGAAAAATGAGCCACCGTGTATATACTGGTAGGATGTGGGATAACAAAAAAACATCCCTGGTTTAAGAAGCCCGCCTGTAGAGATCTGGCATCTAATGGATGAGAAGAAGGACACCCAACCATCAAAGAATAGATGTGGATCCATCTACATGAAGAGAAAATCGTGCAGACGGAGGTAGATCCATGTGAAGGAAAATCGTTGGGCCCAAAGAGTTGTTATGAAGAACCTCTCCAAGAAATTAGAGAACAACCATGTCTACGTAATGAAATGAATGATCCATGAGATCGATGAACACCAAAGAGAAGTTGATGATATTCTTATGGAGAAGTGTAGACCTGACTGGACTTTAGAGATTTGTCGTTTTTTCAGTTGTTGTGAAGATCAGTACTTGAGAAAAAAAAACATAGATCTCGCACTGCTGCGAGAACAAATTGTTGGTTTGTTGTGGATGAAGCCAAAGTAAATCCGCTCGAGTAGAAATCAACGTAGGAAAGAAATCTCGAAGATCCACCAGTTTTAGATAAAGTGTGAAGAATCCTTTAAGGAAATCGGTCGTGAGGTAAGGTGCTGAATGTAAAGAGAAGCCACGTCTTCAAAAGTGAAACTACGGTATGCAAGGTCATTGTTGTAAAATAAAAGGAAACTCGGCACGTCAAAGTGAATAAGGTAAAGGTTTGTTTCACACAATAGTGGAAAAGTCTTTATGAGAATGTTTTGTCCATATCATAGTAAGTAGTAGTATAATTTGCTAGTATTGGTTTTCTGTGTATGGAAATTTAGAATAAATTTGAATTGAAATTTGTTGAATATTTGATTTATATATAATACATATATCGGTTAATTTTGAAAATTAATTTTAAAAAATCACATTTTAATTATTAAAACACTATAAAATAAATATTTTCAATATCATACTTTGTAATTCAATTTAATAGGAATAAAAATAGGCAAAAAAAAAATACAAATATAATAGCAACACTAGATTTATTAGTTACCAAAGCTATGTGCCCAAAACCATTTACATCCTTGCTCTCATTAGGGAGTTAAAGTTAACCCTAACACAATTTAAATATTAATTAATTAATTTCAAAGTAAATAGTGGTAAATATTATTTACTTTCTTCTTAAAATAATTAATAACTAAGAGTTTTCTCTTTTATACTATGGGCATTATCTTTTTGTTTTTTTAAAGCGTAATTTTGGTTATAAAAAATATGTTTTAAAAAAGATGTTTTTTAAGTTTAAAATTTAATGGTTGATATTTAATATTTCATTAAAAATATTGTATATGTTTAAGTATATATATAAATGTTATATATATAGTTGTATATTTAATTAAAAATATTATATATCAGAGTTCTACTTTTGTATTTTATTCTTATTGGATTTTTTCGTTACATATTTTTTCGTATCGAATTGTATTTGTATCTGTATTACTAGTATGGTCCATATCATATAAAAACTAATATTTAAATATGTTGGTATGGAGTGTGGACGCCATATATGAAAGTTCGTTTTATCCATGTCACTTTTGAAAAATGTGTCACTTATGTGAAAATATTTATGTATGGCTACCTTTCTTTCTTCCTAAATTAATGGTGTTTTATAAAAGTATTGGTGAATGGATAAAGTATTGGTGGGATACTGAAGATTTGTGGCAAGGCATTATGTAAAAGGATTGGTGTGTGGGTTTAAACGATAAGCATGGAAAGTATATAATTATAAAAATGCAAATTATGTATATGAGAAGTGTGTTAAGTATTTTGATTTTGTAGTTGAGCTTTAACATTGTATTGCAGGGTGCATGATCGATGTTACCCGCCACCCACGTATTTTTGGTCATTGGTTAAAAGTTGATTTCTTTGGTTGCTATAAACACAAGATATCCCTTTCATGTGCATAGAAGGGACGTTGCATCAAGTGTAGAATGAACTACTTGGTAGTTACGAGGGTGGCAAGCATACTCATAGCCTAAATTGATATAGATCGAAGAAGTTGAGTCTTTGATCACATGAGGAATGTGAGATGGTTTAATTCTAGTTGTTGGACGAATATTGATGACCCATGTATGTCAAGAGAATTCCTAGAGAACTAGCAGGTATAGTGGCCGAGGACCCATGTAATTTGGTAGATGGATTCTTTTTATATGGACATCAGTGATAGTGTTGGATGTGTAATAGTCCAAATTTTCATAAAAATTTAAAAATTTTCTTACGACAATTAATGTTTAAAATCATCGATAAAGAGGGTAACTTAACTGCTAATAGTTAACATCCTAAAGGGTCTAATGTAAAAGATAAAACCAATTCCTTTATTAATTTCTATAACTGCATACTTCACTATTTGCATTCATAACTAAGTATTGAAAGATTGATTTAGTAGGTAATGATATGAAGTAGCAAGAGCTGAAAACAACTATTTGTTTACTATGTACTAAAGTTTGTTTCCTGTTTAAAATGAAGGAACTTCAGTTCATGCCAAAGGCTTACTTAGCTCTAGAAGCTAATACACTAAAATAATGATTCTTGTACAGGTCTCTTTTTACAGGTAAGACGTTTTGTATTCCAGTTTCAGGATTGAGATTTATTATCTCAACTTGAAAAAGTAAAATGCTAGAATATCTGTTAAATTTAAAGCTTTGAGAAACAGAAGGTATTGTCAAACCTATTCCTTTCTGGTTATGTCATTGTGAAACGTTTAGGGTCTAGGTTTTTACCCTTCGTATTCTAGGCCTAAGAACATGATGTTTGCCTACATTATTTTTTTTTTATTTCAATTCTTTAAAGGCATGAGTACATAGAAAATAAGAGTGAAAATAGAACTTATATTTTTAGCCTAAACTATGAGCATAACCTATACATATTAGATTAAACCTATTGCTGATGTAAATGATCTTAATTCTACAAGCAACATTGAAGAAGGAAAATCCTATACACTAAATCTTGCAATACTACTTCTTCCAAAGTATTTCATATGCCTTGAAATTTACATATGCCCGAAATGTGAACATAAACCAGAATTAACCTATGCTTATGTAATATCATGAGGTTAAGGAATTGGACATTTGTATAAGCGATACTAAAGATTTATGCAAAGTATAGATTGATGTTTCCAAAGTATTTAATGTTTGTGTGTGTTAAGGTATGCACTATAAGAATTTAAGCATAGGCTTGGCGTTTAACCTTTTTTTTAAAAGAAGGGTCAAATGACACAAACGAGACTATAATACGTTTACAAAAAATATGCTAAGCATCTCTATAAATAAAATCTTGGTCTTTTATGTTTTCAACCAAGGTCTTAACGAGGGTTATGTAAACCTTTTTGTAGGATTCATCCAAGTTCTCGAACTATGGAGCAACACCCACAAATCCAAGTTGAAGTGGAAACCACATGGCTAAAGTTTAGTGGATAGGGTTTTGGTGTTGGTAAACCCTACTACATAACCATTCAAACCCTAAAATATCACATTGTTTACCATACCTTTCGCTGCTGTGAGAAGCGTTGCCAGTCTCATGGCCTCATGGCCTTTGATGCCTTCATTTTCTCCCTGTGAGTGATGGATTTAGATGCCAAAGTCTAGCTATGTGAGTGTCTTAACCCATGTATTATCCAAGATGAAACCTCTGTTTGATAGGAGTGTGGTGTCTGGTTCTAAACTCACAACTTAATTTGTGTATTTTCGCTGACAGTGTGGAGATTTGATTTCATTGTAGCTTTTATTGTGGCTTTCTCATTCTCTTCGAGGCTCTTGGCATTTCTCCTGCTCAAATGCTAGGGTAAGAAGTTTTTTTTTTAGGGTTTGCTGTTCAAAAAAATTATTGTGCGACCGAGGATAAAATCTCCAGGTAACTCATTTGAACCCTTTCTGCAATGCCAAAAAATTTATTACTGTAACAAGGTTTTCTTTTGAACAAAGAACTTAACCTTTCTCCATTCTAATGTGCATCCTTCTCTACAGGTGAAGTCTCACGACTATGAGCTGGAAGACTTCAGGAAAAATGTTTCACGCTTCTTAAGCAACCGGGTAACCCTCGGTTTCATGCGTGAGGTTATTTCTGTGTTGAATGTGTGGGGTTTGAAAGGATACTTTCTCGCCGAGACTTGAGCTCCCTTGCCTTAGTTGCGTTGAACTATGCTATTTGTTGTAAAGGTCGTGTGGCCGTAGACTATTTTGTTCGAAATTTTATGTTTCTTAGGGTTTCGTAGTTTGTAAACTTTTTGGTTTTTAACTTGTAACGGTTGACAGTAATAGAATGGGTGCAGTGGCCTATGTATAATGGAGTCTTTGATAGATTGGGACATAGTGGTTTTTCTGTGTTGTAAACTTCAGTTTATTTAAGCTTGGATTAATGAAATTTTGAAAGAAACCTCGTTGCTATTTACTTGTATCTCCTCAATGATTTGCTAAAAATGAAGAGAGGATTTCGTGGTTGTAAAATGCCCGTAATTTTGATTTTTGTTAATAATGAGGTTATTACGTTGGATTTTAATGTAAAATCTAATTTCTGGGTTTTCTTTTTAGGGTTCTTAATTATAAAATATTTCTTTAAGAATATCAAAAAATAATTTTCTCTTGGTTGTAGGGCTCGACGTGGTGACCTAGACTAGGTTATTATTATAATAAATTAGTTTCAATTTTAGTTTTAAGTTTTATTTTAAATATAGAAAAATAGATTGTTCACTGTTTAAACATACACTCTTATATAAATTAGTACAGTTATAGATTAGATATACTATATATATTATAAGATTAGATAAACAGTAAAGTTTTGGATACGACTATACAGGTTACTTGTTTTGGGTTTTGACCCAGAAAAATATGGTAATTATATTTTAAAATATACTCTGCATTGTTAATTGTTTTTACTATTAATTAATATAATATTTACTAATTATACAGTATTACTGCAATTCACTTATATATTATTTATAAAACCTAAATTGTTACCACAATTTCTTTTTATTGTTTAAAGTCCAATGTTTGTCTATTTGCATTATTTTCCTATTCTGTATTGTTTAAGAGTTATACGTATTTATATAATAGATTGAAACTTAGAATTAGTTATTTTACTGTGTTAAAAGAACATAGTTACCAAACTGTGTATTGATTTTTAATAAACATTCTTTTGTGATAGTTTATATTTATAATTTTTACAGATGTATTTTAGCTAATGAAACTCCTGAAATAGAAGAATCTTTCTGCTAAACATTCTTATAAAGATTTAATAGTAGAAAGTAAATAATCATATTCCTACATTTATTGATTTAGTTTAATCATCAAACTTAATTTCACCTACAGTACTAGAGTACTACCTCTTCAGAGGTGTGGAAAAATACAGTCAGGTATTTTTATCCATCAGTAAATTTACACTAACCCTAAATCATGTATTCTAATACATATTTAATCCATAAGTTATCTATATTTGAACAGTAAAAGATTTCTCTAACTAATTTTAATAAACAAATGAAGCAATCATATAAATATATTAGTTCCTAAATTCATACATTCATGTTCCTATGCCAGCATAGAGGAAATCAAACTAATATTTAGAACCTGGTAGTATAGCATAGGAGACAACAACATAAGGAGCTTGTTCCTCCCAACCAACTCCTGAAGACAACTGAGCTGCAAATATTAGGACCCACGAGCCTGTCTACTGGTCCACCTGGTTGAAAGCACTGGGTGAGAGAATAGGTTTAGAAGCCCCTACAACTCCATAGAGTAATTAGCAGTAATATTGCTGCCTATAGCAGTATGAACTCAGCCCAAAACAACTGCACTAGTTGAGTAAATCAACACTTTCCACTCAAACACTTTAGCCTGTCCCCTCCATCGAATTTATTGTGCACCAATTTCACTCATAAATTTCACAAGTAAAAAAAATGATCCCCGAGTTGTATTCAATGGGTAGTTTTTATTAGCATGCCTAGGTCTTTTGGGTTAGTTTTCACTTAATGAGCCACCTGCTCTTGTTCCACTTTCTTGGGGAACATGAACACAAAAATAGGGAAGTTTCCTCCTGCAACAACTAGAAGTAGTTTGAGGATGCTGCCAAGTGTCAATATTCTCTCAACCCAGCCTATTCCACCAAGTGACCAGTAGAAACTCATTTAACAACCTCCTTAAGTTGTTGTCTCATCTTTTATTTATTAATTAATAAAATATTCAGCAATTAAATACAATTATCCTTGACGACACTTGGTCAATAATTACAAAATTTATAATAAAATTAAAACATAATGTCTCCTAAAACATAAAATGTTTTTGCAATTTGGCGTATGTGACATACACACTCCCTTAAATATAACATCGTACTCGATGTTATTTTATTCATCGTCCTCAGAGTTTCCCTGAAACAGAATTGGATATGATGCCCGCATATGAATCTCCAATTCCCAGGTGGCTTCTTTTGGACTAAGGTGCTTCCATTGCACCTTCACCTGTCCAATGGTGAGATTCCGAAGCAAGATCTCCCTCCTATCGAGCATACAATCCAGTTCCACCAGAAAATCTCCTTCGGGTTCCACCTACACATGATTCCAATTTATAACATGAGTAGCATCATGTACATATATTTTTAAAACAGAGATATGAAAACCATTATGAACCTTTAAATTTGGCGATAAAGTCAGTTGATATGCCACATGTACCATTCTGAACAGTATTTCAAAAGGCCCACAATATCGGGGTGCCAACTTAGCACAACTTCCTAACTTCAAAGAACTCTTTTTAGGCCTTACCTTTATAAAAACATGTTCACCCACCTGGAACTCTTTCTGAGTTTGTTTAATATCTGCTTAACTTTTCTGTCTATCTTGTACAACCTTCAAATTACCTTGCACCTACTTTACAATTAATTCCATCTTTTTTAATAGCTCAGGTCGTAGTACCAACCTATCAACTGGGTTACTCCATGAGATGGGGGTATTGCACTTTCTGCCATACATAATTTCAAATGGGATGTATCTTGCTGAAGCTTGGTAGTGATTGTTATAAGCAAAATATACCAAGTGTAAGTAATCCTACCATTTACCTCATTTTTCTCTAACATACATCCTTAGCATACCTTCCAATATTTGATTCATTCTTTCAGTCTGTGCATCCGTCTGGGAGTGAAAAGATGTACTGAAATTTAAAGTAGTTTCCAGGTCTTTAAGTAAAGACTTCCAAAAATTTCCTATAAAATTAGGGTCTCTATTAGAAATTATAACTTTTGGTATCCCATGTAAACGAAATATTTGTTTCGTGAATATATCAGCAATATTAGCAGTTTTGTAGGTGGTTTTTACTAGTATAAAATGAGTTGCTTTACTGAGTTTATCGATGACTACCATTATCGAATCATTCATATTTTGATTTCTAGGTAGACCTGTAATAAAATCAAGACTGGTTATTTCCCATTTCCAACTAGGGATGTGTAATGGTTGTAGTAAAATGGCTAGATGCTGGTATTCAGTATTAACCTGTTAACATTCAAAGAACTTGGCAATGTATTCTGCCAGTTTATTCTTCATATTTGGCCAAAAATAATCTTTCCGTAACATGGTTATAGTCTTTTGATAACCATGATGTCCTAAGTAAGGAGTATTATGTATTTCATTTAAAAGCAGCAACTTAATTTTAGGTACATTAGGTATATACAACCTATTTTTGTAAAGTATTAATCCTTTATATTTTATACTATACCTTGTACTTAAAATTTTAGTTAAATTTTCTGTTACTTTAGCTTGTAGTTTCTGATAGTTTTCATCCAATTTTACTCCTTCCTCCAAGTGATCTTCTAAATCTATTTTATATGTGCTTATTGCTGCCACACAGTTCAATCTTGCATTTCTACTTAGAGTATCAACGACTTTATTTTATTTTCCCTTAATATGTTGGATCTTGAAATCGTACTTGCTAAGGAAAGCTAGCCACCTAGTTTTCCTTGCATTTAAATTTTGTTTATCCAACAAATATTTTAAACCCTTATTATTTGTCATTAACATAAACTTTGTTTTGATTAAGTGATGGTGCCACATCTTCAAAGCATGTACGATGGTAACCAACTCTAAATCATAAGTAGCGTAGTTTTTCTCATGAATTTTAAGCTGTCTAGACTCATATGCAATTACGTGTCATTCTTGAGTTAAGACCCCACCTATACCATCATTGCATGCATCAGTGCATACGACAAAGTCCTTTTTGGGATCAACAATTATTAAGATTGGTGCAGTAGTTAATAATGTTTTTAATTTCTTAAAACTTTCTTCACACTTTTGATCCCACTCGAATTTATTTCCTTTCTTCTGTAACGAAGTTATGGGATTTGTGATTCTTGAGAACCCCTCAATGAATCTTTGATAGTAACTGGTAACCCCCATGAATGATTGCACATCAGTCACATCCTTTAGGACCGACCATTTTTCAATTGCTTTTATCTTTTCTGGATCGACCGAGATCTCTTCTTTGGTTATTGCATGCCCCAAGTATTGTATTTTATCTTTAAAAAAATCACATTTACTGAATTTAGCGTAGAGATGACATTCCGTTAACTTTTGTAAAACAATTTTTGAGTGCTCCTCGTGTTCTTCTTTAGACTTAGAATAAATTAGAATTCCATCAATGAAAACCACTACGAATTTATCGAGATACTTATGCAATACATTATTCATTAAACACATGAAGATAGTCGGGGTATTAGTGAGCCCAAATGGCATTGCAACAAACTCATAGTGACCATATCTAGTCCTAAAAGCTATTTTAAAAAGGCTTCACCTTTGATCGGAACTTGATGGTAACCAGATCGTAAATAAATCTTTGAAAATACAATTGCTCCGTGCAGCTGATCGAACAGATCATCTATGCGGGGAAACAAGTATATACTTTTAATGGTCATTTTATTAAGTTGACGGTAGTCAATGCATAAGCGTAGAGTACTGTCCTTCTTTTTAACGAAAATGGCAAGTGCTCCCCAAGGAGACACACTTGGTCTTATATACATTTTATCAATAAGTTCCTTTAACTGTGATTTTAATTCATTTAGTTCCAATATATTCATCTGATAAGGATATTTTGAGCTGGGCACTGCATCAGGTACCAACTCAATAGTGAAATCTAATTCCCTTTTCGGAGGCAGTCCCGGAATTTCTTTCTGAAATACATCCGAATACCCCCTCAGGATTGGAATATCTTCGAGTTTTAATTTATTTTCATTATTAATATGTTCTTCGTCAGTTACAGTTGCAGCAAATGATTTACAACCCTTCCGAATAGATCTCTTTAATTGTAAGGTGGAGATTTGTCTGATAACTATTTTCCTAGGAATTCCTATTATGGTTATTGTTTCTCCTTCATTATTTATGCATGTAAAAGTTTTATCAAAACAGTTCAAAACTACTCTATCATGTTCTAACCAGTCCATACCAATTAACACGTCATAAGATCCTAACGGAAGTACATTTAGCTTCACAGAAGTTTCAAACTGATTCATAAATACAGTGCAGTCTTTTACAAAATTAATCACTTTTCTTTTTGCCCCTGTAGCTAGTTGAACTAGCCATGACTTTACAAACTTTTATACTGATAAATTTCATTTTTCTACTAAATTAGGAGAAACATAACTCAGGCTAGCCCCTGGCTCAATTAATATACAAATGGGTGTTTGATTCAACTTACCTTCTATTTCCACCATGGATGTTTGATAATCAGTCTGCATGTTTTTGAGTGACGTGTTGATCCTGGGAATCCCCCTTGCTAAGTCCCCAATAGTCATCTCCTCCTGCACTGTATGAATGTTGCTGGCAGTCTTCTTTCTGTTAGGGAAGACTGATGCATGATGAGGTCCATTACAATCCCAACACTTTATTGGTTCTTTACGTTCATTATTCTTAACGTAGTTGCTGTGATTATTAGTAGGTTCTTTATTTCTAGGGCCATTAGGGTTTGACTGTGAGTTACCTTTATTTCCTTGGAAATTCTTATTAGGAAAGTTATGCATGTTATTATTCCTAAAATTGTGGTTATATATGAAACCCTTCTTCTTATTTTCAAAATTATTAGACCTCTTAGCTTTCCAGTTTGACATGCTTTCCCTTTTTCGGTTCTACTCATAGCAAAAAATTGCCTTTGGCATAGCCTCCTCAAGGGTTTTTGGATTATCGTATTCAATTCCATCTTTAATGTGAAAAGGTAAACATCTTAGAAACTGCTGCACCTTAGGATTCTCATCCACAATGTAAGGCATGCAACGTAGTGAACTTAAAAATTTATCGTTTAGTTCCTTCATGTTCATAGTTCCCAACTTCAGTTCATAGAATTATTTAGCTCGTTCTTCATAATATTGTTTTGACAGAAAATTATTTTTAAGGTATTTTTTGAAGGTACTCCAGTTAATATTCTTTTCATTAATACCCTTTACTCGTTTTAAATCCCGCCACCAGATATCTTCCTTTCTAGTTAAGTTGTAAATGGCCATTCTTGCTTTTAGCTGGTTGGAGTAATTATAGATTTGGAAATACTTCTTCATTCCCGACAGCCATGCTTCGGATTCCTCCCCTTTCTCAGTTTCACCGTTGAAAGTTGGTGGTTTTATCTTCTTAAATTTTCCCAAAATTTCCTCATAAGGCTTAAATTTTCTTTTTCTAGAATGGTAATTATCCTCACTACTATCACTAGAGTATTGGCGATTCTTCCTGTGTGAGTCAACATAAATTTCAGAGGACGAACTACTTTCAATTTTATACTGTTTGGACTTTTTAATTTTATGTTGGTAGGATGTATTTTCGGATCCTATCTGTTTATCTTCCCTTCAATGTATAATTTTTCCATCAGTATCTAGTTCAGCTCCTCTTGATCTCTTAGAATTCTTTCATTCTCTTTTTTAACTGTTTCCATTTCAGTTCTTAATTCTTTAACAGTTTGTAATAATTCTGAAGAGTTGTTAGCTATTTCTTCCTTAACCGATTCTCTTCTGGAATTACTTTGTTCATTTAAAGGGAATCCTTCATCTACATATTCCTCAAGTCTTTCCATAGCTGTAGTTCTAGGTCATAAATTTTTTTCTGATAACAACATTTCAAAAGAAAAATAATAAATCAGTTATGCATGCATTTTATTTACTGTTTGTCTACGTAGGTTGATTCGCATTCAAGCCTAGTGTCTGAACATGTGCTCTGATACTATATGTAACACTCCAAATTTTCGTAAAAATTTAAAATTTTTCTTGCGACAATTAATGTTTAAAATCATTGGTAAAGAGGGTAACTTAACTGCTAATAGTTAACATCCTAAAGGGTCTAATCTAGAAACTAAAACCAATTCCTTTATTAATTTCTATAACTTCATACTTCACTATTTGCATTCATAACTAATTATTGAAGGATTGATTTAGTAGGTAATGAACTGAAGTAGTAAGAGCTGAAAACAATTGTTTTCTTACTATGTACTAAAGTTTGTTTCCTATTTAAAATGAAGAAACTTTAGTTCATGCCCAATGATTACTTAGCTCTAGAATCTAATGCAGTGAAATAATGATTCTTGTACAGGTCTCTTTTTACAGGTAAGACGTTTTGTATTCCAGTTTCAGGATCGAGATTTATTATCTCAACTTGCAAAAGTAAAATGCTAGAATATCTGTTAAATTTAAAGCTTTGAGAAAAAGAAGGTATTGTCAAACCTATTGCTTTCCTAATCTTGAATTGGTTATGCCATTGCGAAACGTTTAGGGTCTAGGGTTTTACCCTTCGTATTTTAGGCCTAAGAACGTGATGTTTGCCTATATTATTATTTTTTATTTCAATTCTTTAAAGGCATGAGTACTTAGAAAATAAAAGCAAAAATAGAACTTATATTTTTAGCTTGAACTATGAGCATAACCTATACATCTTATACCAAAACTATTGCTGGTGTAAAAGATCTTAATTCTACAAGCAACATTAAAGAAGGAAAATCCTATACACTAAGTCTTAGAATGCTACTTCTTCCAAAGTATTTCATATGCCCGAAATGTGAACATAAACCAGAATTAACCTATGCTTATGTAATATCATGAGGTTAAAGAATTGGACATTTGTATAAGCGATACTAAATATTTATGCAAAGTATAGATTGATGTTGCCAAAGTATTTAACATTTGTGTGTAAAGGTATGCACTATAGGAATATAAGCATAGGCTGAGCATTTAACCTTTGTTTAAAAAGTAGGGTAAAACAATGCAAACGAGACTATAATACCTTTAGAAAAACTATGCTAAGCATCTCTATAAATAAAATCTCAGGCTTTTATGTTTTCAACCAAGGTCTTAAAAAGGGTTATGTAAACCTTTTTGTAGGCTTCACCCAAGTTCTCTAACTATAGAGAAACACCCACAAATCCAAGTTGAAGTGGAAACCACGTGGCTAAATTTTAGTGGATAGGGTTTTGGTGTTGGTAAAACCTACTACATAACCCTTCAAATCCTAAAATCTCTCATTGTTTACCATATCTTTCACTGTCGTGAGAAGCACCGCCAGGCTCATGGCCTCATGGCCTTTGATGCCATCATTTTTTCTATGTGAGTGATGGCCTTTGATACCATAATTTTTGCTATGTGAGTGATGGCCTTTGATGCCAAAGTATATCTTTGTGAGTGTTTTAACTCGTGTATCAGCCAAGCTGAAACCTTTGTTTGATAGCAGTGTGGTCTCTGGTTCTAAACGCGCAGCTTACTTTGTGGATTTTCGCTGACATTGGAGAGATTTGGTTTCTCCGTAGATTTTACTATTGCTTTCTCATTCTCGTCAAGGTTCTTGGAATTTCTCCTGCTCAGCTACTAGGGTAATAATTTTTCTTTTACCAAAGTTTGTTGTGCAAAAAAATTACTGTGCGGCCAAGGATAGAATCTCCAGGTAACTCATTTTAAGCCTTATTGCAATGCCAAAAAAATTTACTACTGTAACAAGGTTTTCTTTTCAACAAAGAACTTAACCTTTCTCCATTGTAATGTGCAACCTTATCTACAGGTAAAGTCTCACGAATGTGAGCTAGAATACTTCACGAAAAAGGTTTCCCGCTTCTTAAGCAACCGGGTAAGCCTTGGTTTCATGCATGAGGTTCTTTCTGTGTTGAATGTGTGGGGTTTGGAAGGATACTATGTCATCGATACTTGAGCTCCCTTTCCATAGCAGCGTTGAACAATGCTTTTGGTTGTAAATGCCATGTGGCTGGAGACTATTTTGTTCGAAAGTTTATGCTTCTTAGGGTTTCTTAGTTTGTAAACCTTTTGGTTTTTAACTTGTAATGGTTGACAGTAATAGAATGGTCGCACCGGTCTGTATATAATGGAGTCTTTGATAGACTTGGACATCGTGGTTTTTTTGTGTTGTAAAATTCAATTTGTTTAAGCTTGGATTAATGAAATTTTGAAAGAAACCTTGTTGCTATTTACTTGTATCCGGTGAATGATTTGATAAAGATGAAGAGAGGATTTCACGATCGTAAAATGCCCATAATTTTGATTTTTGTTAGAAATGAGGTTATTATGTGGGATTTTAATGTAAAAACTAATTTATGGGTTTTCTTTTTAGGTTTCTTAATTATAAAATATTTGTTTAAGAAAATCAAAGGAGAATTTTCTCTTGGTTGTAGGGTTCGACCCCGTGACCTAGACTAGGTTATTATAATAAATTAGTTTTAGTTTTAGTTTTAGGTTATTATTATAACTCTGTTTATTTTAAATATAGTAAAACAGATTGTTCATTGTTATAAATACACTCTTATATAATTTATTACATTTATAGATTAGATATAATATATATATTATAAGATTAGATAAACAGTAAAGTTTTGGATGCGACTATACAGGTTACTTGTTTTGGGTTTAGACCCAGAAAAATATGGTAATTATATTTTAAATTATACTCTGCATCGTTAGTTGTTTTTACTATTAATTAATATAATATTTACTAATTATACGGTATTACTGCAATTCACTTATATATTATTTATAAAACCTAAATAGTTATCACAATTTCTTTGTACTATTTAAAGTCCAATGTTCCTCTATTTGCATTATTTTCCTATTATGTATTGTTTAAGAGTTATATGTATCTATATAATAGATTGAAACTTAGAATTAGTTATTTTACTGTGTTAAAAGAACATAGTTACCAAACTGTGTATTGATTTTTAATAAACATTCTTTTGTGATAGTTTATATTTATAATTTTTATAGATGTATTTTAGCTAATGAAATTCCTGAAATAGAAGAATCTTTCTGCTAAACATTCCTATAAATATTTAACAGTACAAAGTAAATAATCATATTCCTACATTTCTTGATTTGATTTAATCATCAAACTTAATTTCACCTACTGTACTAGAGTACTACCTCTTCAGAAGTGTGGAAAAATACAGCCAGGTATTTTTATCCATCAGTAAATTTACATTAACCCTAAATCATTTATTCTAATACATATTTAATCCAAAATTTATCTATCTTTGAAGAGTAAAAGATTTCTCTAACTAATTTTCATAAACAAATGAAGCAGACATATAAATATATTAATTCCTAAATTCATACATTCCTATTCCTATGCTTGCATAGAGGAAATCAAAATAATATTTAGAACCTGGTAGTATAGTAGAGGAGATAACAACCTAAGGAGCCCATTCCTCCCAACCAACTCCTAAAGACAACTGAGCTTCAAATATTAGGACCCCCGAGCCTATCTAATAGTCCACCTGGTTGAAATCACTGGGTTAGAGAATAGGTTTAGAAGCCCCTACAACTCCACAGAGTAATCAACAGTAATATTTATGCCTGTAGCAGTAAGAAATCGGCTCGAAACAACTGCACTAGTTCAGTAAATCAGCACTTTCCACTCAAACACTTCTTCATGTCCCCTCCATCGAATCTCTTGTGCACCAATTTCACTTAGAAATTTCACAAGTAAAAAAAATGATCCCCCAGCTGAATTCGATGGGTAGTTTTTATCAGCATGCCTAAGTCTTTTGGGTCAGTTTTCACTTAATGATCCACCTACTCTTGTTCCACTTTCTTGAGGAACATGGCCACAAAAATAGGGAAGTTTCCTTCTACAACAAATAGAAGTAGTTTGAGGATGCTGCCAAGTGTCAATATGCTCTCAACCCAGCCTATTCCACCAAGTGTCTAGTAGACACTCATTTAATAGCCTCCTTAAGCTATTGTCTCATCTTTTATTTATTAATTAATAAAATTTTCAGCAATTAAATATAATTATCATTGACCCCACTTGGTCAATAATTACAAACTTTATAATCAAATTAAAACATAATGGATCCTAAAACATAAAATGTTTTGCAATTTGGGGTATGTGACAGGATGCATGTACAAAAGGAGCATGGAAGAAAATGAGCAAGTGGACGAGTAAGAAAGCGAGCATCGAAAAGAAAGATGATGAAGTAATGGATGGTGATGGTGTAGTCATCATGAAGATACATGAACAAAATTAATGGAGGAATTTGCATATAAATGGGAATATGGATGTAAGACCTGGTAAGGCATCCATACCTTTGGTAACTCACAAGTAAAGTCGGTAGATAGACCTAGGTGATAGGGGGGTGTATGTGATATTCCTTGGTAAAACTTTGAGGGGTTTTGGTGTTTACTCCAATTCAAGTTTAAAGGGGGGATTCCTAGTGTTAACCTTCACTCAGGAAGGAGTCAAAATTGTTTTAGGTATAGCACATGGTTTGAGCACATAGTTTCTTATAGCCCATGGCATTGTCCCATGGTATTACATGTAAGGAAGTCTTTATAAAGATTTAGGAGGATCCAATGTAAAGTTTCCTGGAGGTGAGCGGTGGCTAGCTCGCTTGGCCCGGTTGGCCGGTTTGGCTAGGGTAATGAAGATCTTCATTGGTGTTGGTTTTTCCTTGCATGGGGTTTTCCATGGTAAATGGTTGTGTCTATATGGTCGATTGTGATTTTGTTTTATTCTTGCTAATTATATTTTATTTATTCTTGTAATTCCTATCATTTTGAATTTCATTAACTTGTTGAAATGACGCATAACATGAAATCAAAGCTAAGACACATTTAGGACCATCATTTAAAAAAATGCACAAATTTGGACCTCTCACTTAAGATAAGAAAAAGACAAAACTAGCTTGTATTAAAAAGAAGGATTAAGATCCTTTATATAGATTACCTCAAGGTCCACCTAGAATTTGTTCAAAGTAGCTCATTAATGAAACTCTATTATATAATAATAGATATATATTAGCTAACTAGAAAACTAGTGCAGCATAATAATGGAAAGGTGGACCTTTCCTTGAACCACATAGGCCACAGGTTGGCCCAATTCTTCTCGGTTTAAGTTGAAAAGTGTCATTACTTTCCTCCTCCTGGTTTAAATTTGAATTTGAAAGCACTATAGAATGATGTTAGGATTACATGGATTCTAAGAATCTATAGTGTGTATGGTCCATAAGGGATTGTTGTCATTGTTGAGACTGGGAGCATGGAGACACTTGAATACTTAGTGAATAGAGTGTGGATGAGACTTAGAGAGTGGAGAGACCTGGATGCTCAATGCATTGTGCAACATAGATAGAGAGGGTGGATACATATGGCTACCCCATGACGCTAGCGATGATCCTTGTGAACAAGTGTAAGATGATCTTCTCATGTATCTAGTTGCAAGTAATCATTGTGTTGTTTCTTGAGTTGGAGGAGGAACTAGAAGGAGATGGCATGAGGGAATGAAGATAATCGAAGTTGAATCTATACCTCGCAAATGAGAAATATCGATATCTAAACTAGTGTAGAATTGCGTAGATACTAGATAACGTTGTTGTAGCTTGTGAGGACAGATTTGAATCTAAAATGGATATGTTGAATCATGATGTTGAAAGATAAATAATTGAGCAAAAAAGTGCTATATCTGATAATATAAAACTTGATTCTATGTGAGCATTGTGTTGTTGAGGCTAAGCCGATGTAACTGCTTTGTGTGGTGCTATTAAAGATAAGAAAAAATGAACATGGAAAAATGCTAATTGATGAAACTATTAAAGTAGAAAAGTTTTTTCTATGCGACTAGAGAGTAAAGAAAAATGTTCTCATATCTCTGAGGAGATAAAGATATCTAAGGATATGGAGAGAGATGAGATAATGATGGGGAAGCACATATCTAATTGGAAAAGAGAGACGGTATGATTGGTGATTGACATAAGGAGAGCCTAGGTACAAGTGGGTGAGAGGTTGATGAGCATATGAGTAAAAACAAATAGGAATAACCTCACTATTTGGGTTGTTGAGGTGTCGAGCAACCAACATATGGAAGTACAAATTCGAGGGGTTGAGAAAAGGTGAATAACAAGGCATGAAGGAGAAACATTGGCGTGAATGAGATCATGAGTGGAGGAAGTGGTTAGGGTGGCAATTTATATTAGGGTGAAGGAACAATGAACATATGACATGATGGATAGGGGAAGCCATGATCAATAGAGTGGAAGTGATATCTACGAATGACAAGATAAAAGGGATTGTGGGCCTTTGCGACTTAAGAAATGGTCACTAGGGTAGAAATAAAATAAGTTTTTGGTTTAAACAAATTACAGAGGAAGGAGTTAAGGCTATGGGGAATATTGAGCAGTAGAGGTATTTGAGAGGAACAAATGTGATATAAATGCATGAAATCGTAGGAGTGTGGAGAAAGTGCATGTTGAGAGAAAAAAGTCAAAGTAAACAAGTAGAAATCCATGGAAGTGGAAGTGGATGGGTTTGAGAGAAAACCATGCAAAGAGGAGCTCAATGACTAGGTGAGAAGAAAACTAGGATTAAGACAAATAACAAAAATAAAAAATGAGTTAAAGTCCTGGAGATATTCAAGCTTTGATACCATTTGATCCACAATATGATTGGAGGTGAGGCTCATTGGTTTAAAGAGCCAATCCTCCTCTAATATAATAACCTTAAAACTAAACTTAGATCATAAAAATATAAGAGAAACACATCAGATAAAGGAAAAACTAACTTGTATTAAGAAGAAGGCTTAAGAGCTTTTATATAGATTACCTGAAGGTCCACCCATACTTTGTCAAAATGAGCTCATTAATGAAGCTCTATTATTTAATAATGGATATATTAACTAATTATAAATATACTGGAGCACAATAATGGAGAGGTGGGTGTATTCTTGACCCACATGGGCCACATGTTTCCCGTTGCTTCTAGTGGATGAGTAGTTTTGGAGAGTTATCATAACAAAATTCCAATGTAACAACTAGGTGGTTTTGTAATTAAAACATAACCCCTTATTAAGTGGCTTGAGTGGTTTGAAATACACTATAATTTTGTTTAGGTGGTTTCACTGCCATTACTATATAGTAATGCTAAACATTTCAATTTTAGTTATTGTACATTTTCATAATATTATTCCTCTGTTTATTTCTAATCTCTTATTTCATATGTTTTCAACTATAAATTTTTATTTCAAATAATCATTTTTAAAAATGTAAATTAGAGATTCATTAATAAAAAGGAAAAAAATTATACTTGAAATATTTAAGATAAAAGTTACGATATCACTACATTTTAATAATCATGTATTTATTAATTAAATTAAATTGATAAATATTTAATGGACATGAAAATTATTATATACAAAACAATATAATTGTAAAACTCACTAAAAATGTTAACAAATTATTAATTACAAATATTATTATAATAATAAATAATTGATTCTTTTAATAGATATAAGTAATTCTATATTTAATTATTGGAGCATCAATGCTCCATTTAACCCAGGAGCGATGACATCAATGATTCACTTTGGTTTGGGCACACTAGTGCTCCTCTTTGATTCTAGAGCACTGACATAGGTGCTTCACATTGGTGTGGATGCACTAGTGCTATTTTTTTAGGTATTTGTTGGCTATCTAGGGCAGACCCGGGTTTACTATAATCAACCAACAACACCCCTAGCTCACTGTCCCTTTCAGCGACAGACCGCAAGCGGCCTGAAGTCTCACCCGAAGTGATTCTAATGGGTTGGCCAAAGACTCAAGTGTATTGGACCAGGTTTTGGGCATCCTACTTTCTACTCGCAGCTCTGCTAGCCACAAGGCCTCTATCTCTACACGTCGCGCAATCTCCTATACTCGCAGCTCTGCTAGTCGTGAGACCTCTATCCTTGCACAAGTCGCGCGGTCCCTTCCCACGTCACGCAACTTCCACTTACCCACAATATCTCCAACCTTACCGCATCGTCGCGCGCTGTGCGACACGCAGCTCCTACCCAACGCTAAGTCCTCAACCCGCGGTATCGCACACCGCAGCTCCTCTGCCGGTGCGGTATCACCTCTCTATGATATCCTACCTCCACGGCTTAGCGCACTTATCGTTGCTCGTGTCGACGTGCAAGACTCAACATACAAGGCTGTTCAATACTGCAACTAGTGACTGTTTCACGCAAAGCATAAATGAACCCACATACAACATGCCAAAGACTTCAACTTATCGTTATCCTTCTATATTGTTGTAAACTGATTAACACATTCATTCATTAAACTGTACACAAATTCCTTGCGCAAAATAGTAAATAACAGTAATCAAATACAATCACATGCATTCAACACATAACACGCAGGTTTTACGTGGTTCACCCCCAGGATGGGAGTTACGTCCACAGAACTGTGTTTCTCTATTATAGCTCAAGGGAAGGTAAACACAGTTCTGCTACACCGCATATGCAGCTAGAGATCTTCTGGGTAACTCCGCACACAGCCTGGAGCCTTTCTCTCTTAGATCTCTTCTCTCTTTCTATCTCTATATTGTCTCTCTTACAATATACTCTTCCCTCTCTGTCGATCCATGGGGATCGTTACATGCATGCTCTATAAGCCAGCTACTGGTTACAGTAAGATTGCTACCGCTAATAACAGAACCAGAGCTAGGCTTTTACAACAGTCTAATAATCTATAAACAACTAACAACTGAACGAACCCCTTTACAATACAAAATATATCCCTTTATAGGAAGCCTGAAGGTCTTTCCATTACAACACTGTGGGCCTGTCCCAACAGTAACCCAAACCCTAATTAGTGACAGTCGGCCATATTTGTACTTGAGGTAGCCGCTTTCCGTCATACCACAGCTCTCTGCAGTCTTCCATGCTTCTCAGCGCTGATCATGGGTACTGTGCACCGCTTCGTTCTCCTATCCTTCGTCTTCAATGCTTCAGTCTCGTTGCTCCTTTTCCTTTATGAGGGTTGCTAAGCCCTCCTGTCTTCGCCGCTGCCTTCAATGCAGTGGGTGAGCTCTCTCTTCTCGGCCGCTTAGGTACAGTCGTCTTCCTTGACTTCTTCGTCTTCTTCTTCATGGTTTTCGGCTCTGCTCTGTAGCTGGAAACGTGCTACGGCGTCGTAGCTCTATCTTATATTCTCTTCACCAAAACTTATCTATCCGCTAAACTAGCAGCTTCTTCTGTAGCTGCGGGACCCTGCTCCAACAGTCCCCTAACACTTGCTTGTGGCTCGTCCTCGAGCCACTACCAGTGGGCTTCTCCTGCTGTAGCTTTGCCTTGGCTTCTTGCGAAGTCCTCTGCAACCTGTCTCGAAGTCCTATGACTTCCTTCTGCATTACTTCGACACACTCTTGTGCCGAGTCAAGCAAAGCTTGACTAATACTGGCGTCTTCTGTGGCATCAATTTCCTCTCTGGTGGTAGTGAACTCCTTCACTTTCTACTCAACCGTATTGACTAACTCGGTGATTTGCTCCTGGTAGGGTTGAAGCAGGTCATTGATGTGTATCTCCTTTGTTCTTAATTGTTGCGCTTCCTGCTGCAAGCAGTTCATCTCCTTTGTCTTCCTCATCTTCTGAAGAGCTGCCAAGCCCTTAATTTCTTCTTTCATTGCTACTTAGTAAACTCATCAGGTGCTACTCCTGTAGTGAGGAATTGAATAATATCGGCATAGTAATCGTCTGCGATCTGGATAGAAAACAATGGCGCATCTGGCAGATTGTCATCTAGGTTACTTGGCTCTTCTCTCGAGTCTATCCGCGACAGATGATCAGGTCCGGCATTCAGTCTGCCTGGTTTCACAATGATTTCGAAATCATACTCCTGAAAGAGGAGTAACCATCTAGAGATTCTCCCCCCTAACACTGGATTATTGACCAGATACTTCAAGGTGGAATGGTCAGTAAACATCTTGAACAGGGCACCCAATAGGTAGTGCATGAACTTTTGCAGCGCGTACACCATAGCTAGGCCTTCTCTTTCTATTGTGGTGTAGTTCTTTTCTGCTGTCGATAGCTTTCTGCTGGAGTATGCGATAGGATGGTCAATATCTCCTTCTCCTGGTTGTGTTAAAACAACCCCTAGTGCGATGCCAGATGCATCCACATGTACATGAAATGGCTTAGTCCAGTCTAGAAATACTAATATGGGTGTTGTAACCATCTTATCCTTAAGTGTGTCTAGACTCTGCTGACATTCCTCATTCCATAGGAATTTTACATCTTTCTTTAGCAATTTCTCCATTGGTGCTGTAATCTTTGCGTAGCCCTTAATGAACTTTCTGTAGTACCCGGTATGACCAAGTACTGTCCTCAGTTGCTTGACTGAGTTGGGTGCTGGAATATTTACAATGATGGTGATCTTCGCGGGATCTACCATCAAGCTTTGTCTGCACACAATATGACCCAACAAAATACTGAATGGTGCACAAAATATACATTTGTTCAAGTTTAGAGAAATCTGGTACTGCCTACATTTCTCTAACATCAGTATTAAGTCTCCTATGTTCTTGTCGATTAGTCCAAATATAGTCTAATCATCAAAATATACTTCTAGGAATTTATGGATGTATTCTTTAAATACAGCAACTACTACTCTAGAAAATATAGCTGGTGCATTCTTAAGACCAAAGGGCATTACTGTATACTGGAACGAGCCCCATTCTGTTGCAAAGGTGGTCTTGGATCGATCTTCTGGATGTATTCTGATCTAATGGTAGCCTGAAAAGCCGTCAGTGAAGGAGTTGTTAACACCCAAAAATGGTTAACTACCTCATCTACCCCACTACATGGCTCATTTGTCCATTTGCCTACAATATTTCCCCGAAAATCCCACTAAAAAGCCTCCAAAAGGCCTAAAATGCCTCTAAAAGGCCCAAAAATGCCTCCAAAAGGCCAAAAAACCCCTTTTTCCTCCAAAAATGTC
>LPNX010329691.1:117077-122077 GCA_001517045.1 Pseudotsuga menziesii
CACCGGCACAAGCTAGGGTGAAAACCCTAGCTACAGGAGTAGACCTCCTGTCCTCCCACATTGTCTAATACCTCATCAATGAACGGTGTCGGAAATGGATCGTGAACCAATGCGTCGTTGAGCTTGGGCAGATCGACACAGATCCTGATGTCTCCTTTTGTTTTCTTTTCTTGTATGACCATGGGGCTAACCCATTCGCTTTCTTCCACTAGTTCAATGATGCCTACTGCTAGCATCTTATCAATCTCGTCCTTAACTTTTTCTTTGTAGCGCGGATTCAATCTATATGGGCGCTGCTTGACTGGTCTAGTATCCTCCTTCAATGGTATCCTCATAACTCCCAGGTCTCCAACTATTCCCTTCATCTCTGTGAACTTGGTGGGAAATAGGTCACGATAGTCATGTAACAAATCTGCAATCTGTCTGACTGTTTCATCGTTCCAATAGTCTCCAATAGAGGCAAACTTAGGTTCTGCGTTTGTGCCAATATTGATCTTTTTAATCTTGATGGATTCAGTGATTGTTGGAATCTCTAACTGTGGTCCCTCAACATTGCGAGTCCTTTCTGACTCTGGAATGTTGGTGTTGCGAGGATCCTCATCCTCGTCCTTATCTTCATTGTCTAACTTTGCTGCGAAATTATAGCACTCAAGCGCGGCTTGCAACTGGATGGCCCACTCAGGTTGAGCCTGCACTGAGATGGTACAGTCCTCGAATATCTTGATCTTGATTATGTCTAGGGCCTGAGAAACACTTGGATGTTCTGATTCAAACACGAAGGTGATTAGGAAATTGTTTGTCATAAGTGACCATGTGGTCGTCCCCTTGCGCAATTCAGTCTCTGTGTACCAGTTCCTTGGAACTGTGTCCAATGTGTGAATGAATCGGTGAACCCATTCATCCTCGGGAATGTCCGACCAGTTCTGTTCACATGTCTGAATGTGTGTCCTGGGATCAGTTTCTCCTGTGTAGTTCTGCTGGACATACTCTCTGTCGACAGAAAATTTGATCTCCATCAATATTTTAATATCATCCCATGATGTGATATTCTCTTTATGCGCATACCACCATCTTGCAGGTGTGGCTCGTACTACAAGGTCCATAGCTGCGATCCTCTGCTCGTAAGGAATCTGTTGCTCAAAATGCTCAAGGAAGTCCTGGATATCTGTCAGACCATGATATGATGGAATCTCAGTGATCTCTGCGCCAATCCATCGCAGTGACTTACTCATAAATGCACATCTGCGCGCTGAGAGTTCGTAAAGTCTATTCTGCCAATTCTCTAGACCAACATCGGAATCCGATGCGCATGAGCTGTCGCATCGCCAACTAATGTTCCCTTCAGCGGTTGGATTGATGTAGTCATTCTAGTTCGCAGTCATCTGGTAGAGACTATCCATGTTACGTGCCTCCTCCTCTGCTCGGATAGGTTCAATATATCTAGGACCCTGATGAGGATCCAACGGCGCGATGGCCTGGATCTGTGCATCCTCAAAGTTCATTTGTCTTCTCTTTAGGTCGATGACAGCCTTGCTACCGATCGCCTAATCGATACTTAATAATGTTGGATACGGTCGACTGTTGCCAATGATTTCTATAACCTCGAAGTCCGCAAAACTGCAAACTCTGTCAATGTCAACTGGAACCTGCGGCAGTCGACCCAATGGTGATACTCGCTACGGGTTAGCTAATCTCAGGTGGATAAGCGATATGACTAACTGAGGGCTACCCATCTGTTCCCATGTCTGCTTATTCAGAACATTCAACTCTGATCCTAGATCTAAAATGACCTCATCCATTTCAAACTCTCCAATCTGTGCTATGAGCTTCATCTCTCTTCCGGTCCTTGTATGTCTTGTAATATTATGAACAGCACGGTGTGCACTTCCCGAGAGAGAAGGTTGTTGACACTAATCTATGATGCACTGGAGCTCACCGATAGCTTTTTCATTTCTCACAAGTTTCAAGCAACTGCGCAGGAAGGATTGTACGCTTCCTGCGATTCATCCTCGTCGCATCTTCCCGATGTGGTAGCCTACGGTATCTGTTCATGGATATCACCACAAGGTGCTTGCTACGGTACGCCCCTAGACAGCGGTACCTGTGATCCTGATTGAGTAGGTTCATCAAAGGAAGCCTTGGCTTTGTGGAATGTCTCTTTATTCTTCTGCAGGTCGAGTGATGTTGCTTTACTAGGAGCTCTGCGCACCCACTGCTGACTTGTGTTCTTTTCGATATCTTGTGATGTCCCACTGGTGGAAGCACCGCTACGAGTCACAATGTTGACTCTTGGTTCTGGTTCATCCAGCTCAGCAGCAATAAGCTGGATGTTCTGGTGTGCTGCTGGTTTAGGCTCTCTGATCTTAGCTATCAAGGTAGGGCATTCCTCTATGGTATGATCATAAGATTTGCAGTAGTTACAAGTGGTGGTGGGGCTCTGACAGTCCCTAGCATAGTGCCCTATAATTCCACAGTTATAAAAAGTGATTGGTCCACCACCACGGCCAAAACCTTCTCCTCGGCCAACGCCTCCGCCATGTCCTCGTCCTCTGAATCCTCCTCCACGGCCACCGTAAGCCGGATCAGGCTGTGGTCTTGCTGTTGGACCCTGTGTTTCTGATTGGACTCTGTACACGTCATGTTTTCTATCTAACATGAGATCATAGGCTTGGAAATTCTATTCATCATGTCCGACATACTTGTAGAAGACACAGTATAGGTTCTTAGGTGTCTGTACATACTTCTGAAGTAGAGGGCATTGTTGAGGCTAATGTCCTCGCGTGTTGCATGTTTCACACCATGGCCCTTGCGTTTGTGGTAAGGGGTTAGGAGCCCCTGACGCTAAATATTCTGCAAAGACTGGACAGTTGTTTTTGGTATGACCTTGTGCTTTACATCGTAAGCACCATATGTCTTGCATAACCTCTTTCCCTTTCTTAAGTTCATGTACATGTAACGTGAGGTTGGCCAACTGGTTCTGTAGAGTTGTCATGCCCGCACTGGTTTCAGCTAAAGGTGAAGCTTCTAGTTTCATCGCCATCTCCAACGAATCATCCTACGTCTGGAGTTTCTACTGCATTAGTGGCAGTCTGATGTGAGGGAGCAGGGTTGCAATAAACCATTCCTTATGCTGCTCCGACGCAAACTCAAAGCTTACTTGGTCTATAAGAGCTTTGAATTTCTGGTCAAAGTCCCATACTGACTCTGATGGTAGTTGCTTAATATCCTTGAGCTCTGTTATACACTGAGACTCAGACTTAGGTTTCTTGAACTCTTTAATCATGGCAGTCCTGACCTGGACGAGTGTTCTGGGTGTGGCAGCGTACTTCATATACCATGTTAAATCTCGTTCTCTCAATGTGGTGACCAACTGCACAAGTTTAATGTTATCATCGTGGATTTGTTTAATGGTCCACATGGCTTCGCATAGAAACCAATGCTGTTTCGGGTCCTCTGCTCCTGTACCCTTAAAGGTAGGTAGCTTCATATCATCTCCCATTCTATTTCTCTGCAGTGGGTTTTGATTGACTAGATTACTACCACTCGGCGGTGTAGGTGAAGGCGATGTAGCGGTAGTAGGTACTGTCTATGAGCTACTGGATGGAGTACCTATGGGATTACTCTGAGTCCCGGTCTGTTTCTGTGGGGTATAGGGATGGTAAGGGATACCCCCCTCTAGTTCTTCTGTGGTACTAGGACTCGGTTGCCTAATATTGTCTGAACTGTCTCCAAATACAGGAGAGCTGAAAGCTACTTTATATTTCTTGCCACTACGTGTTCGTCCAATGTCATCAAAATCACTTTCAAACTCTTGTGACATTACTATCTTTACTTATTCATCTGAAATCATGTCCATTACTCCTTTTTCATGTAGCAGCATCTTAATGGACAAGTTTAGAGATTTTAGGTACTTACCACGATATCCTTTGAAGAAGTACCACTCAGCCTCGCTGAAGCTTTTTCTCTGGTCAACTGCAAATTCTGTAACAAATCCTTCTAGCACACTCGCAAGCCAGAAGTCCACTGCTCTCGTAATGGGATCATCGAGGCTCTGCACGGTCTGAATCAGCTCCGGTGTCCAGACAATGTTTCTTTTCTTGTTGAATATGTTCTTATCTGTCAACTTTGATAACCAGTCGTAAAGCTCATCTCCATAGGTTGCAAAAAATATCGCATGTATATCTGAAGAGATATGCTTTTGTAACCAATCCTCTCTGCGCAATCTAGGGCTCCGATTTTCTTTCTTGGAAAACTCCTTTAAGTTTGACTCCAGCCACTGGTGAAACTCTTCTCTAGTAGGATTCCAACAGAACATTAGCGCTCAGTTGTTCAAAATCGGCAACGGAACCATTTGTTCGCTATCTTGGGCAGACCTGGGTTTACTATAATCAACCAACAACACCCCTAGCTCACTAGCCCTTTCGGCAACAGACCGCAAGCGGCCTGAAGTCTCACCCGAAGTGATTCTAATGGATTGGCCAAAGACTCAAGTGTCTTGGACCAGGTTCTGGGCATCCTACTTGCTACTTGCAGCTCTGCTAGCCGCAAGGCCTCTATCTCTACGCGTCGCGCAATCTCCTCTACTCGTGGCTCTGCTAGTCGCGAGACCTCTATCCTTGCACAAGTCACGCGGTCCCTTCCCACGTCGCACAACTTCCACTTACCAACACTATATCTCCAACCTTACCGCATCGCCGCGCACCGTGCGACACGCAGCTCCTGCCCAACGCTAAGTCCTCAACCTACGGTATCGTGCACCGCAGCTCCTCTGCCGGTGCGGTATCACCTCTCTACGATATCCTACCTACGCGGCTTAGCGCACTTAGCATTGCTCGTGTCGACGTGCAAGACTCAACATACAAGGCTGTTCAATACTGCGACTAGTGACTATTTCACGCAAAGCATAAATGAACCCACATACAACATGCCAAAGACTTCAACTTATGGTTATCCTTCTATATTGTTGTAAACTGATTAACACATTCATTCATTAAACTGTA
>LPNX010329691.1:131767-142249 GCA_001517045.1 Pseudotsuga menziesii
CCAAATCTCAAATAAAAAGTCTATCGACCTAATTATATAAAAATCACATCCAACAAAATGAGATCCAAAAATTTCATAGAGGATTCATGAAGATGTTAGAAAACTATCATTACAATGCAAGCATGAAAGTAGAGAAATTTACAGGATTATGTTTGTCTTGTATGTTTCCTTTGTAACTAGTAACCTTCTAAAGTGTGTTCTCAATATGCTTCTTAACTTCCTTTTAAAAAGATCTTGGAAATATTTTGTTAAACGGGTTCAACTACAAGTTATCTATACATTACTACATGTGATTGTATGTTTCCTTTGTAACCAGTAACCTTCTGAAGTGTGTTCTCAGTCTCCTTTTAAAAATATCTCTACATTATTTTTTTAAACGGGTTCAACTACAAGTTATCTATACATTACTACATGTAATCATCCATTCTTCTTCCACCTACTCCGAGTTATCCATTAACTAACTTCACTAACTTCCATGCATAAGCTATGAGTAATCCATTTATCAACCATCAACTATGAGCTATCCATGATTTGGTACCATATATCGATTCAACAACTGCGAGTATATATATATATATATAATTGTTCATTTCAAATTTTGAACTACAACCATAAAATCAATATCGACACTAGATCAAAAAGCATAGGCTTAGTCCACCCCAAATCTCAAGTAACTTAAGATTATTATTACTTTTATTTTTAATGTAAAGACTAAATTACTATTAATAATAATATTAAATCTATGTACAATTATTATGTTTTATTTAAAAAGCTTAAAACAATTATTATGTTATATTTTTTAATTTAAAGATTTTTAAG
Organism: Pseudotsuga menziesii; assembly: GCA_001517045.1. NCBI lineage: Eukaryota > Viridiplantae > Streptophyta > Pinopsida > Pinales > Pinaceae > Pseudotsuga > Pseudotsuga menziesii. Next base: position 132,587 of record LPNX010329691.1, read on the forward strand.
AAATAATTTTATAAATCTATAAATGTTTTATAGATTTAAAAAACTATTATTTGCTTATATGTATAAAAATAATTGTAATGTATATATTAAATGCTCTATAAATTTAAAAATTTGTTTTCTTACGTAATTTTTTATATATTTAAAAAATTATGATTTCATTGTATAAATGAGAAACATTATTAATTTATAAGTCATTATAAAATTTTAAAAAATTGGAAAATATATTTATTTCTTAAAAAAATAACTTTTATTACATATTATAAAATATGAGTGGGTTTCATTGTGTTAAAAAAACATGCTATGAACTCGAAAATCAAAATTGTTATTAATGAAGAAAAATGAATATCATTTCAAATCATCTTAGGAAAAAAAATGAATATCATTTCAGATCATTTTATGAAAAAGCATGTTATGTATTTTATATGCATAATTGTTATTATTATACCATTTAATTATCGCATAGATTTAAGCTCTATTATTCTCAAGTATTTACACAATAAAGAAAAGATATTATCATCCAATTAAATCTATTATTCTCAAGTATTTACACCATAAAAAACGATATTATCATCCAATTCTTTTCATTTATCATCCTAGCATGCTATGTATTCTTAACGACGCCATAAAAAATGTGTATCAAATAAAAAACACAAAATTGATCTTTAATTATGTAGATAAGTTAATAACAAGATAAATTATAGACATTAATTCAATATATAAAACACATATTTTAACTTAAATTTTGTGAATAAGTTGATAAGAATCTAAAAATCCTCATTTAAAATTATCTAATTTAAAATCTAAAATTCTTATTAAACAATCTTTTAAAATAGATGAACTATAAAAGCATTTAGTCATGTTGATGTCGGATCATTTTTAAACTTCATATTTATTAACATAAATAATTGTTATTAGATCTTTAATTAAATTGTATACACCCAAATCAAGTTATTTAGGTATATTGGATCTTTAAACTTTATATTTATTAACATAAATAATATATTTAGATATATTAGATCTTTAAAATTCATAATTATTAATAGAAATAATTGTTATTATTGGATCTATAAACTTTATAAAGAAAAAATCTAAATCCAATATAATTAAAAAAAAATGTTTCTTAGAAAATTTAGTTTATAAATTAGAATTATTATTCTTTAAAATGATTAAATTTTAAAAGAATCTTTAACCCATTTCTCTAAATAAAATAAAGTCATATAATTTCCAATATATATAAACAAGTTAAAAACACATTCTATATAATATAAATATTTTTAGTTTATAATATTTATAAAATTTAGTACAATTTGCACGAAGAGCCTAGTAAGCAACAAGAGTACTTTTCTTACTATAATCCATTTAATGTGAAGAGAATATGATTTATTACAAGTTTGAGTTTAGTAAACGATAATAGCACCTTTCAAACTATTATCTTTGGAATCTTTGACATTTAAAACAAATTATTTAATAAGATATTTATTTTTCTTTAAACATATATATTCATAATATAATAATCTTAACATAATGTTTTAAAAAATTATGTTTATTTTTAATATATTCTTTAAATAAATTAAAATATTAAAATAAATGGAATATAATGGTAAAGTTTTTTTTTTATTTAATAAAATTTTTAAATGATTAAATAAAAATATATATCTATTCCTAGGTCCTCTCTAGACTCTCGTGTACTCCTAATGTTTTGGAGGAAATTCCATAGGTTTAACAATAATTTTTGTCTACTCTTTGTAATTCTAAAAACCCAAAGAAGATGATTGTTTTGTAAATTTGGCAAGTCAAATCAATGCTCAACACTTGCCAAATCAATGTTCAACATGTTTACCCCCTAGATTGCAATGTTTTTAGGAATCTGTAGTTTGTGAAAATTGTTGTGGTTCAGTTTGAATTAAATGCAGAAATCACTTTATAAATACTAAAGTAGAAAGCATATATTTTTTTTCAGGAAGAAAAAAGCCTGTCCTTGTTATTCTTATTAAGAATCAAAGGGCATCAATAGCGCCATCTTAGAAGTGGGTTACATCTCAGAGAGAATACAGCTTATATGACAATAAGTCTCATCCAGTCGTAGCCAGGGGGAAAGGCTAGACAATAGAGTGAAGGATCCCATCAGTAAAACTGTCTCATCATGGAGGGTATCAATCTCATCAACCCCATCTACCGAGAACCGAAGGGATCAGATCAGCAATCTAAAAGAGGCCACTCAAAGAATAGCAAATCAACAAATCAAATAGAGGAGTAAGCTCCCCGAACAAGACTCAAAAGAGCTGAAAGGTGTCATATGTGACCAAATGGTCTTCCATAAATTCAGAGAAACAACCATAACCCGAAGATAATGAGAGAGCAGTTTTAGAGAGATGGTCTGCAATCTGATTGTGTTCTCGGTAGATGTGGCTGAAAGACAGATCCTGAAAGCTAGAAAATAGCTTTTCTGTGTCTTGGCACCAGTGAAAGAGTTCTAGAGGGGAGAGAGCAGTGGATCTCTTTGCCCAATTAATGATAACTTGTGAGTCACCAAATATGTGGGATAAGGAGATACCCACCATCTGGGAAGATAGCAGAAGAGCCCATAGGCTAAGTAATTATGCTTTAGTATTGGAGCCATTTCCGACCCCCAGCGCAAACTCGAAGTGGTGAGACTCATTCAAGTATAAGTTTATCCAACACCGACTACTTTAGTGGTAGAGGCACCATCGAAAAATACACATGGGAAAATCAAACAGGGAGGATGCCCAATCTTCCTGATTTTTTTAAATTTGACAGTCTGAGAAGAATATATTTGCACAAAATTTGTAATTTGATGCACAATGCTGAGAACAGTCCTCTTCTTCCCTTCAAATAAGGATAGATTCCGAGCTTTCCATATGACCCACATCATATGGAATGGGATAGAATAGAGAGCCAAGTTCCTTGGGAAAATGCCAGGCCAATGCCCTATAATTAAGGCAGGTGAGTCCGAGGAGGCAGGTGAGTCCGAGGAGGCAGCTGATACTGATCGCATATGTGATCAAGAACATTCTTCCATATTGTGCATTGTGAGAAAATATGTATGACAGACTCGTCATCAGAATAGCACAATGCACATATACCTGGACTTGACCGCCCCCTTTTCTGAAGGATATCCCATGTAAGAATTTTGTTCCTTAATACCAACCATATAAAGCATCCAATTTTGTGAGGGAGAGCACTGGACCATAAAAAAGAGTGAAGACGATTGCCAAATGATGGGGAAAAAGATTTAACAATACAGTCATATACATGGTTTGCAGAGATAGAGCCATCCTTTTTGTTAAAGTCCCACACAAGGGAATCAGATTGTGTAGTGAGTCGTCTACCACCGAGAACCAGGCCTACCGTGTATGAATTCCAGGCTTCTTTCCAAGCCCCATCTAAACCCAACTCCTCAGCTGTGTACCAGTATTGCTGCAAGTTTGGTAAAGTATTGTGAGCATGTGAGAGTGTATTGATGTCCAGGTCCTCCAAAAAGGATATCGGCTCGTCTGGAAGGTTGTGTGAGGAAGGGACACCAATAACCGGATCGATACCAATCAATATATCTTCACCATTACCTGCCTGCCAAGCCAGGTAACGACCAAGCCATGGAAGAGTCTGTAAAATACCCCTCCATATAATAGATATCCCATGTGTACAGAACCTCTTTCCTCTGAGCCAAGCAACCACCGAGAGGTGTTTCATGTATTTGCTGGTTAGTACACGATGCCACAATCCATCATTCAGCATAACCATCCAGAGGTTTTTAAGGCACAGAGCGATGCTAAACCAGTGAAGATTTTTTATCCCCCAACCCTCATATTCTTTTGGCCAAGTGAGACTCTGCGAGTTAACCAAATGATATCTTCAATTATTTTCAGTGGATCCCCATAGAAAAGAAAACATGATGCTCCTGAGCTTGTGTAGGATAGAAGCTGGGATGGGTGCTAATACCAGCCAGTAGACCGGAATACTGGAAAGCACAGACTGAATAAGTATCAGACGACCTCCCAAAGAGAGAATCTTGTGGGTCCAAAGACAAATCCTCTTTTCAAATTTCTGTACCAGCCAATTCCAATCACAAACCCTATAGCTTAGAGGTTTGATGTAGTATCCCAGGTGCTTAAACCCAGAAAGAATCGGCTCCATCTGATAAGGTAGAACCCTGGAAATATCCATGTAATTGAAAACATCTATATTATTATACAGGAAGCAAGATTTATCAATGTTGATACACATACCGGATGCCTTACAGAAGGTCTCAAGGATAACATCAAATGCAGCCCATTCCTGTAATGTGCCGGTACCCATAATGATCACATCGTCCACGAAAAGAAGATGGGTAAGAGCAAGGGAGGATGTGATCTGAATGCCATGGATAAGACCATGGTTCCGAGCATCAGAGATTAAAAGGCCGAGACCCTCGATGCCAAGGATGAAGAGTAATGGAGATAAAGGGCAGCCTTGTCGAATGCCACGAGTAGCTGAAAAAAACTTCGAAGGGGTCCCATTGATCAAAACAACAAAGTTTGCAGAGGTGAGACAACCCAAAATCCAATTAACTGTCAGGAGAGGAACCCCAATTTGGATCAAGATGAGACGGATATAGGTCCAATTTACACAATCAAAGGCCTTAATCAAGTCCAATTTGAGGATGAAGGCACAAATATTTTTTGTTTTAACAGAGTGGAGAGTCTCTTGTACAATTCCAATTGGCTCGGTGATCTGATGGTTTTTAAGGAAACCAAATTGTTCATGAGAGATACCAGAGTCCAAAAAGGGCTTGATCCTGACAGCAATGACCTTTGATATCAACTTATACATCAGATTACACAATGAGATGGGCCTGTAATCTACAAAGGTCCTAGGCTTATCAATTTTGGGTATAAGTGCGAAGAAAGTCGAGTTCAGGGAGAGTGGGATAATACCTGAGACCCTGGTAGAGTCCACAACTGATCACTGCCATGAGTTCAAAAAAATGCAGATAGAACTCGAGAGGCCATCCTTCGAGTTCTATCACATATTACTTCGAAATGAATAAAATCAGATTTGATTGAAAATAACTGCTTAAATGAAACATTCATAAGGCCCAATATTATAAAAGTGAATACACGTGGACGAGATAATATCAAGCCTAGTCACCACCACCAACGTGGTGTTCTCCACCTGTCATGGCTTCCTTTGTCATGTGCTTCTTTATTTGATAGGTATCCACACAAAATTTAGCGAAGAAAGACTTGGAATAAAATAAGCCACATAAATTCAAATATAATCCAAGTTCTATTTCCAAACTTAACCCGCCCCACAGCACAGCAACTCCCACAAGATTCGTGTTGTCTGTCATTAATGATAAATAATAATGTCTTTTGCACAAAAAACTTAAAATATATTTTCTCAAAAATGATGAGAACGAACTTCAAAGAACTGCACGGTTTAATTAAAAAAGTTAAGAATACATCCTTGATATAGGCTTAAATGGGACCTTTTAATGAACAACGGATATGAATCTGCGTTTGAACTCTGAACAAACCCTATTATACATGACAAAAGTGTTACTAAATACTGAAATATTCACAAAAATTCTACATAAATAATATTTTAAAATATGAAGTATTTTCAAACACTTTTTATATGAAGTATTTTTCTTGGATGATGTTACAGTTTAAACTCAAATGGATAATTTTTTGAGGGGTGGGTGGCGAGTGGTAATGCATAAAGTCGCCTTAACCGCTTGTTAATATAATCATACGGTTGATTAAGTGATGGACTTGAGTTTTGTCGGGCAGCACCGTGGGACCGCTGAACAAAACGATGAGACGGTATCGTAAACTGCTCATACAAGGACATTTTATTCCTGGGAGGAGCTCGTGGCCCTGTCGTTTTAGTTTCCTTCACGTTCAGATGGGGAGCAGAACCTCGCTTTCCACACCTTCTTTGTCTGTTCTGTTCTTGCATCATCACCCTTAATATCCTTCGCAACTTTCATGGTTGCCGATAAAGTTCAACCAGGCAGTAAAAAAGAAAAGGCAAAGTCATTTCCCACTAGTACTGCAAAGTCGACTTATAGAATCCACCAAATAAGATGCAAAACGCTACAAAAATCAAGAAAAAACAATGTATTCTCCACTTAATTACACGGCTATTCCATTGATAGTACAAGGAGTTCTTCCCATTGAAATCGATATCCGTCCATGTGCACAATATAAGGAAATTCCAAAACAGGATTAAAACGGATTGATTTCCAACGTTGTTTCTGTAAATGTAATGCTGCTTTCTTGTGTGTAAATTAGATTGGCAATTGAGTTGGGATCTGAGAGGCCACTTCTAGAATGCCTTGAGTTTAAAATGCAGGCTATTGCAGGAAGCAAAATTTTCTCACCTATGGAGGGGCGCAACCGGGTTCAGGGATGGAGAACGTTTTGTAGTGGATCATGGATAAGCCCGCTAAATTTGGCAGTGACCAAGGGACCTTTCATTAAAAATTTCCAAGGGCGCAGTAAGTCCGAATTCGTCCATTCCAAACGCCCAAAGTCTGTCTCTTATTTTCCAGTCCGTCAGCAACTTAGCACTAAAGTGAACAGATAAGTGGCCAAGTTCTATTTGCTAGGGAGATGAGAATCTTCTAAGACCATGTCTCCATTGAGAACGCCTCCGACGTAAATATTCATCATTTATTTCATAAATAAAAATAATTTCATTTATATTCACTAAAATATTTAGAATTATTTTTTTCACACAATAAATATCATTATTATCATTTATATTGACATTGTATTAATTTTTCTTTTGACCAAAAGTTTATGCAAACTATCTAAAGTAAATATTATAAATTTAATTATATATTTTTATATATATAAAATAATTATAATTATTTCCAATCTAATTCGCCACCCGTTATCACTGTGACTTGATTTTCCTTACTCGTATGTCGGTTTTATTACTTGTGCACCAGGCTCATGGAGACTCAGCCTTAAGGTGTGCTCCTCTAACTGCTCTGAATTCTTGAATACTCCATAGTATTACATTGCATTATCCAAATTGATATAATATGGTTTGGGATATCAAGTTATTTTATGAAACATGATTGATAGCGAAGACTAAACTTGAGTTTAGGGCTTAGTCGATATTAAATTTTAATTTTCACTTTTCACGGAGACCACTTTTTTTTTTACTTGTCGGTGAAACTTGTCTATCTCACGACTAGACAAGTTTATAAATTTTAGTCTGTCTTTCACTCGACTAAATTTACTTTGACTTACTTGTCGGTTCTACCGACCCGTTTTTACCTCGACCACTTGTCACTTCAACCAAGTCTGCTGACTTCTTCTCTTCGGTTCACCTCTTCTCTTCGACCAATTCGGCTCACTTCATGTCTTCGACCAAGTCGGTTCACTTCTTGTCTTCCAAATCTACAGAGTATGTTTCTTAGTGTAAAGATTTAAGAAATTACAAATGCTTTTCACCTGTGAGTAAGATGAGGTAAAAATGGACACATTAACAAATCCAAATAACTTATAAAACATATGCCCAAATATGTAAGAAGACTTGAGTTGACCAATGTGCAGTAAAACCTGGAACTCGTGGTGAGAATTGTATGGGTTCTTTGATCTTTCACTTAACCGTAATTGTAAAAGACATTTGCAGAAGTAAATCTGGAAATATGTGTGGCCAAATAATCATGCATTCAACCATAAACTATTTCATATATTTAACTATGCGGAAATAACAAAGTATTACAAACTTCTCCATTATTGTATGGGTTCTTTGATCTTTCACTTAACCGTAATTGTAAAAGACATTTGCAGAAGTAAATCTGGAAATATGTGTGGCCAAATAATCATGCATTCAACCATAAACTATTTCATATATTTAACTATGCGGAAATAACAAAGTATTACAAACTTCTCCATTACAAACTGATGGGTCCAGACTTGTCGGTCTACAGAGCTTCGGCTCTTCGACTAAATCACATACACAGAAGCTTGAGCTTAGACTTCTCTTTCTCACCCGGAGTTCTCTCTACTGTCTAATGTCTGTGTAAACTGATTTACAATTTGCTTCTTCTATTTATAGGCAACTTGAAGATTGCTTCTACATGGGTCGACTTGTTCACCATTAAATACTGTAATAACTATCTACCTAACAACTTAGCTTGAGAAATAAATTCTACTGGTTTACATTGCCGAATTGTGGATTGGTACAGACTCTCACAAAGTCGGCTGGAAGTCAAGTAAAAATCTCCGAGTAATTACATTTTCCAACAATGATTAACCTAATTATTGTAATTTACTTCAAAAGCTATTCTAGATACAAGTTCAAATCAAAGTCTTATTAAAATAATGTTTTAATTTTTTTTTTTCAATTTTTTATAAATTAACTTTGTAGTGATTAAAACTTGATAATGTTTCGGGAGACATAGATCATTTTACTTTAAATTCTTACTGAATTTTATATGTGAATTTACCTTTTTATAATCATTCTTTTAATTAGTCTTTAGTGTTTGGTTAATATTTGTGATTTGAATTTTGTTAAATAGTAATTTTTTCATCCAAAATTTTAATTTATTTATTAAAAAAAATTAAAAATACATTTTTTAAAATAAATAATTTTGAATTATTAAAAATTATATACAAAATTATAAATATTTAAATGACTATATGATTATTAAATAGTCATATTATATTATAATGAGAAGCCAAATATAAATATAATAATAAATTTAATATCAAATAATTTATTTAAATTTAAATAAAGAACCAGATTTATTAATAAATATTATTTTGCTTAATATTTTGTCAAATGTAATTATTGTTTCGAGATATGTACTTAAAAAATGATAAGAGCAATTTAACTTGGTTTCTATAATATTATTTCATACTATTGGCGGTTCATGGAAGCATTTTGTTTTTTTCATGCTATTGTTGAATAAGCTCATGGATGCATTTTGTTTCTTTCATGCTATTGATTACTTGTGTAGGTATTTTAGCATCTCTTATTAAGTATGAACAATATTGTTTAAGAAATGACTTTAATGCCTAGAGAACATAACACAAAAGAATAATTTTATAGAGCACTTGCAGTGTCCATAGGCTAAGAGTAGAAACCAAGAGTAACAAAAATTAGAGAACTTTCTTCTAGTGCCCTTCTTTTCTAACCTTGAAAGTTGATGTAGTATTTCTTCATATTCACTACATAGGCTCCATATCCTTGGAACAAGCTATAGAAATATAACAACAATGAAAAAACAACATTGATATGGCATTATATTCTTTTTCCAACACTCAAGTTGGATAGATGGTTGATAGTATAATGCATTTACTTTAGTCTAGGTTATCCATATTATAATTTTTCAACTCTCTTGAAAAGCAATTTAGTTATCCCTATACAAAGTGGCACGGACTAGCTACATTAAGACTATAAATCTATGTACAAAATATACTAAAAGCAAGTTTGTACATCAATGACACTATTCTAGTATAATATGTCATATTCAAATTTCCATTATCATTAAATTATATTTTATGGGCCAAATAATAAATTCATAATTCCTTTTTCTTTAAAAAGAAGAATCTTAAGGTAATTCATTGTAAAGTAGAGGCTGTACTTAATTTTATATGCACTTCTTATATGATTATGTGGATAAATATTAATGATTGT
>LPNX010329691.1:142419-162419 GCA_001517045.1 Pseudotsuga menziesii
TCCATTCATCCGTTAGTAGTTATTTTTTAAAAACATAGGTAGATGAAAAAACATAGGCCCTAGTCCACCCCAAATCTTAAATAAAAACGCCTAGCAACCTAATTATTAGGTAAATAGGCATTTAGATAATATCTGAGATTTTGGGCTTCCTTGAGTGGATCAACAAGATTAACTAAAGTGTAAAAAGTGTACAACGAATTAATTTCATGCTCGTCATATCGTGTTATACTTAAATGCATCTTCATTAAGATTTATATAAGCTTTAGTTAAACACTCGTTAAAAAAATGTAACAATAATAAAAAATTTATACAACTTTGCTACTAATTTCACTTGTTTAATAGTAAATTTATTATTTTAAATTAAAATAAAATTAACATGCATAACTTACAATTTTATTGGGTTTTTTCAATACATTTTTCAATTTACCTATCCTTAAAATAGAACTTGTTTTAATTTATATAATAAAACAAGAGATTTGTTCAAAATACTACTTTTATGGTTTTATCATGGAAATTTGTTACATGTATGTTTGTTCCAATGTTTAAAGTTTTAATTTATATAATAAAACAAGAGATTTGTTACATAAAAATCAAAATACTACTTTTTATGGTTTTATCATGGAGATTTGTTATATGTATGTTTGTTCCAATGTTTAAACTGGATAAACAATCGTGAAGTTGTTAATATCAATTTAAATAAACCATTTACAATGAACAAAACATTCACAATTAATATTAGTTGTAACATTATTATTTCTTAAAAAATTAGTTACAAGTAACATTATTATTTCTTAAAAAAATCATTCAATACAATGAAAATTATCCAAATTAGCTACGGACTCTTTGGTTTTGTCCAACACATTAATTACACTATTGTTTTAGAGATGGATGTTCACAAATTTATTGATATCTAAAAATAGATGGTCTATTGTCATGGAAGGATTGATTAATGTGAACATGGCTTCTCACATACTTTAAATAACGAAGACTATGGAAAATAGTAGCAATGTTTCCCATTATTAATATGTGAAACATTGTTTAAGAACTAAACCTCACCTTCATTCAATAAAATATCTGTTAAATTTTGAATATATAATTATTGAACATATATCATATCAATTTTTTATATTTTAAATGTATTTATAATAGTAACTAATTATATGATTAAATACTTTTATTATTCCGTGCAAATAGGGAATTACGTTTTTGTTCAAAAGTGTAATGTTCTTTGTAGATTTCTATGATATGGTTTTTACGAATATTTAATAATTTTTCTAATGTTTTTGTAAGTAGCCTTCTTATTTCCAAATTACCTTTTTGTTTTCCCTTTCCTGACAACTCTAACATCTTCCTCTGACAACCCTTTTCAATGTAATGGCAGTGGATGGTCGTGGTACTGGATGGTGTTGGCAATCTGCATGCAACAAACACTCGACGGTTGTGGAAATCTGCATGCAACACCTGACCTCTATCGATCCTGTATTTCTTGAATGGATCCTCTATTTCTTGAATGAATGCATCTCTTCGTCCATTCCTCTTGGATTCTGAAACATGTTCGCATGGGCCTAAAGTTGATGAAACTTGTCTAGGTGGGCCAAAATCTCTTAATGGGCCACAATGAAGAACAAAGTGAGGGGCTTCGAGAGTATTTTTCCCATGGCTTTTCAAAATTGATAGAGGTGACTATCAGCTCTGAACTCTGAAATGACACACACACAATACTGTCAAAGAAAACAAGATAGAAGACAGAAGCACAATGGGCATATTGATCGCCTTCTCAATATTAAGCAAATGTATTTATAGGATTACATAAGAGAAAAACCATGGGTAACTACCATGGATCATCAAATAATATGGGCCACTAATTCTAGGTAATGTGAACAACTCAAGTAATCAACTAAATACCTAATTAATGAATTGTTGATAGTGGTTAGTTGAGATTAAAATTCTTAACACACCCCCTTAATCTCAACTAGGACAATACTTTCACCATTACAATGCAAAAGGATGCCTATTGGTCTAGGCTAGGATTACATTTCAGTTAAAAAAATTGATCTTCACTTTCTTCCTTGAGGTGTACTTGGACTTCTTCTTCTTTCTCTTATGGATCTTGATGCTAAGCAGTTATTCTTCTTCAGCTTATGGAACATGGTGCAAGTCTTCTTCTTCTGTTTCAACATGATTTTTATGGTGGTCATCTTCACCTACACATTGAAAAAAATTTGTCAGAAAAAATATGAATATATTTCAGCTCTTCTTGGAGAGCATTCACATCTTGGTGTTTCTCATCAATGGAAGATACTTCATCATTCTCATCAACTTCTTCATTTGCATGTACCCACTGTGCATCCTTGACTGGTTATTCAAATACTAATGGGAGTTTACTCGTAGATATCCCTCAAACTTCTGGTTTTCTGGTGTTGGGGTGGAGTGTCTATTGTTGTTTCTTTTGTGGTGCTATCAACTAGTTGTTTCTCATTCTCAACAACTGTTGCACTTTCTACGCTACTATCAAGTGTCTCTTCCTCGGAGAGACTATCACTCACATCACTTAGTACTACTACATTAGAAGGTTTGTTTTCATTTTCATCAACAAAAACAACAATATCAACAATATTTGCAGGGATTACATGATCATTGGCTGCCTCATAGACACAGTCATCTTGACTGTCTTCTACTTCACTGTGGGATTCCTCACTAAACACTTCTTTCAGTGTATCCCATGCTCTCTTTGGAGTATCAGTTTCTACAATGTAATGAAATATGGAATAGTCTATACTGTCTTGTATGAGACATAAGGAAACAACTTTCTCTCTTTCTTTTTCGAACTCTATCAAAGCATTAATTTTTTTTGGATCAATGGAATCCTCTTCAACTATGAAGTGCCACAAATCTTGTAATTTTAAGAGATTAATTACTTTGATTTCCCATGCATCATACTCATCTCCATTGAAGGTCTACCATAAACCTTCTGGTGTTAAGATATTTCTTACCTCTTCATATTCTTCTTCTAGTGACACCATTTTCAAGAATGCGTCTTCTTGTCTAGATATTCATATCTCCAGGTTCCCGTAAAAAATGACTGATGAGAAATGAAAAAAAACAAAACCACCCATTTTTCCAATGTGAAAAAAAATATTACCACCCCTTTTTTCCAGTGTTAGGGGAAAAAGAAACCCAAAAACATATGTGGAAAAAAAACAAAAAAATGAGACAGCATTCCCTAACTCTTGAGGAATGCAGCTTCCAAATGGCTTCCGAGTGTGAGTGCTTTCCACTGTGTGAAAAGGTGGATCTGGGCTTCTAACTGAAAATGCTTTCCACTCTCTCTGAAAAGGCTAACCCTATGTGAAAAGGTGGATCTGGGATTCTAACTGAAAGTGCTTTCCACTCTCTCTGAAAAGGCTTACCCTAGGATCAGGCCTTAAGCTTTGATACCATGTCAAAGAAAAACATATAGAAGACAGAAGCACAATGGCGTATTGATCACCTTCTCAATATTAAGAACATGCATTTATAGGATTGCATAACAGCAAAACCATGGGTAATTACCATGGGCCACTAATTCTAGGTAATGTTACCAACTCAACTAATCAACTAACTAATTAATGCAGTATTGATAGTGGTTCATTGAGATTACAATTTTCAACAAATACCCCTCGGTGATTCCAATGATGAAATGAACAAAGCTGGTTGCACAGAAAGCAACAATAAACACATAATTTCAAGTCCACTGACTAGGCCCAAACAGAAATGCCTAATGCCACCAATAAAATATTTGCTAAATCATGTGAAGGTCCTACTTTGCATTTCTTTTGGTTCTTTCTGGAATTCAATACTGTGAGTACAAGAAGAAGCTACTGCACCAAATATGGAATTTGCAAGGCGAGCTCGAACCCATTACAACGCATTTAATTTGTTTATAGGATTGATTTTTTGAGTGTGAACTTATGACGTCAATGGAACCATTCACCAGGATTTTGGTGTACAGGGACACCACTCTAAACGAACTAGTGTGTTTTCCTTTCTTTGCTCAAATTTTCTTTCTTTATGTCCTCAATCCATCCCGTGGAGTTTTTTTAAATGAAATAATCAATCTTTCCCAATAAAGGTTTGAGAACCTCTGCTAAAAATATTTCCAATCTATACGTTGAGGAGCCAATGGTGTTTCCTATTGGTCGTAGACCGTGGAGGTGCGTTATCCTTATGGATCATTGGAAGGCCATAAATGCGAGGGTTTATATAGTATTTAGGGTACAATTTTCTTTTAATTTCTTCATCCAGAGATGAGTTCTTTATTGTGTTGGTTACTTTTTGATAACCTTCTTGCTTGGCTATCAATCAATTTTCTTGTAGCTGCCACACAACAGGTGCTCATGCATATTTGTATCATAATATTCTACATTAGTAACTTTTATTTTATCTGCCTTTAAAATCTTGATGGCATTAGATCTCTCAGGGCACGAGCTTCATCTTTACTGATATTCTTTCTAGAGGGTTTAGCCCTTTGAATGGTGATAGCGCAGTCCTGGCGAAGTTCCTTGGCCATCTCCTCAGGGAGATCTTTCACCATGGTTTCAATTCTGCAAATAAAATCATCGATAGGTACTTTGCTGGGGGCAACCGCAAAGAAAGGGAATGTTCAAGTGATTCATGGCATTCATCAAGATTAAGATTTCATGAAAATGATAAAAGTATTAATATAAAAATGATAGAAGTATTAATATTAAGGGAATATTGAGAGAGGCATGAAGTTAATGGTGATAATCACCCTTTACCTGCAAAATATTGACTCTGACTTTTTTTAGTTATAATTTTAATGTCATAGCAAGTGTTTTTTTTTCATCTTTTAAAAGACCAGTATAACACAAACTGAAAATATAATAATCATTAAACACTATTTTGTTTTTTTAACTGTTGAAAATATAATAATCATTAAATACTATTCTGTTTTTTAATGATGATTATATAGAAATAGACAGATTTATGAAAATGCAGGTTGGAAACTGCCCTAACACGACAATGAAAACCTGCCTACCTACTCTAATCTGTTAAGGCGGGCCAATTAAGTAACATGATACTGCCAATTTAACCAGGTAAATCAGCTTTAAACTGCCCTAACACGACAATGAAAACCTGGCTACCTACTCTAATCTGTTAAGGCAGGCCGCCAATTAAGTAATATGATACTGCCAATTTAACCAGGCAAATCAGTTAAAGAGATAGGATCTAAAGATTTCATTTTAGTTTCCTTCACGTTCAGACGGGGGAACAGAACCTCGCTTTCCACATCTTCTTTGTCTGTTCTGTTCTTGCATCATCACCCTTAATATCCTTCGCAACTTTCATCATTGCAGATAAAGTTCAACCAGAGAGTAAAAAGGAAAAGGCAAAGTCGTTTCCCACTATTACTGCAAAGTCGACTGATAGAATCCACCAAATAAGATGCAAAACGCTACAAAAATCAAGAAAATACAATGTATTCTCGAAGATTTAGACAAAAGTCCACCGACGAAATCCTTCAGAGGATCAAAACCACTTAATTACATGGCTATTCCATTGATATTACAAGTTCTTCCCATTGAAATCGGTATCCGTTCATGCGCACAATATTAGAGGAAATTCCAAAACAGGATTAAAACAGATTGATTTCCAACGTTGTTTCTGTAAATGTAACGCTGCTTTCTTGTATAAATTAGAATGGTGATTGAGTTGGGATCTGAGAGGCCACTTCTAGAATGCCTTGAGTTTAAAATGCAGGCTATTGCAGAAAGCAAATTTTTCTCACCTATGGAGGGGCGCAACCGGGTTCACGGATGAAGAACGTTTTGCAGTGGATCATCGATAAGCCTGCTAAATATGGCAGTGACCAAGGGACCTTCCGTTTAAAATTTCCAAGGGCGCAGTAAGTCCAAATTCGTCCATTCCAAACGCCCAGTCTGTCTCTTATTTTTTTCTAGTCCGTTAGCACTAAAGTGAACCAACAAGCGGCGAAGTTCTATTTGCTAGGCAGATGAGGAATCTTCTGAAACCATGTCTCCATTGAGAATTCCTCCAACGTAAATATTCATCATTTATTTCATAACTAGCAATTGTATCAAGGGGTGCAATAAAA
Source organism: Pseudotsuga menziesii (assembly GCA_001517045.1). Classification (NCBI taxonomy): domain Eukaryota; kingdom Viridiplantae; phylum Streptophyta; class Pinopsida; order Pinales; family Pinaceae; genus Pseudotsuga; species Pseudotsuga menziesii. The sequence goes on from LPNX010329691.1 coordinate 148,535, forward strand.
AAACGATCGTGTTGCAAGCTAAGTAAAGAGATGTGGACATATACAACAAGAAAGACAATTTCAAGTGTTGAACCACAAATTTTAGTAAATAAAATCTTATGGATACAATATTTGGAAGACATTATATTCTTCACATAATTGGCCATTATATTATTGAAATGTTGAACCACAAATTTTAGTAAATAAAATCTTGTGGATACAATATTCTTCACATAATTGGCTATTATATTATCCGGATTTCAAAAGTAATCATGAAAATTATTCTTCTCTCATCCAAACGACAATGGATTGTTATTTTTTGTAGTTCATTGTAGATGCAGAAATTTATGGATCTATATACTAAATAAATAAAATAAATAAAATCTATAAAGCTAAAAAATAAATAATTTATTTATACATTTCTTAAATGTGGATCATGAATATGGAATTCATAACATTTTGAATCTTACCAAGCATGTCCAAATTATAATAATATAAAAAAAGAGGGTAGCTTAATGGACATCATTGGAAAATATCTCAAAAAAATATAAAGAAAAACTTAAAATTATCCAATTCTAATAATATAAAAAAAGAGGGTAAGTTAATGGACATCATTAGAATTACTTGGCTTTTATATTTGTAGACCTACTGAATTCTTAAGGATATATGAATCAAATTAAAAGAAATTCAAAATAAAATACTCTTTAACAAATTAATCTTTAAGTAAAAAACATAAAATAAATTGCAAAATAAAACACCATTTAACAAACTAACCTCTATATACTTAAAATATAGATTACCTAATATAATACACAGATTTCATAAGCTTTGCATCTCTTTAAAACACAACATTTGGCTACTCTTCTCCATGAAATTATATTAAACATTGCCATTTCTCCACAAAATTAGGTACATTATGAATTTAGTTTTGTGAAACAATTACACTTTAGTTATAGTTTGGATAGAGCTTGCTTCCTCCTCCAATTTTAATGGAACAATTACACTTCTATGCTCTTGGATTTTAATGGAACAATTGCATAAGCACTAGCCATCGCCATGGATTAAATGTGGAGAAGCCTGGATAGAGAAAATTATAATGATTGATTTCTGTCATGTACACATATATTATCCATCATTTGGGAATTATGAAACCTTTCATTTAATCTACTATAGCTTAAGTATTATTTTTTATGTTAAGCCATTTTGTATGACGAGCATAATACTACCCTATTTGTTTAGCAGAGACCAAATAAGAAACCAGCAGGTGCCCTGTAACAAGAAGAGGTGGAGGGTCCCTTTGTAAACCGGTGGAAATTGTTCTAAACCTGTCAGACTGTCCACTGAAACTAGTAATACAGAACCTTAAAATATGCATAAGAAGAAGCTTTACTGCGTCAAGTGCCTGTGAGCCTCAGTATGTCACCCATTAGACTTTAACATTTATGACTCACGAAAAATCCATCTTTCATAAATTGTGGCCTACAGTTGGGAACAAGCTCTTGTCAGTCATCCATAACCTAGTATGCTCAAAGATTGTTAACAATTTTGATCCAGGTAGAAATGTGGAAAGCAAGCCTAATACTAATTGTGTTTGACAACGGGGTTTTAATCCCATTCAGACAGCAAAGCTGTTCCAAAAATACTATTTCAACACAAGGAAATTAGAAGTTAATCAAATTTGGGGTCAAAAGTGTTTATTGCCAAAAGGTTAAAACAAAAAAAGGGGCTTCTCACAAAAGACATCCTCGTGGTCAGGTCATCCTGTCAGCTATGCCAGCTTTTAAGACCAGCCCAAGGATTTTATTGATTTCCAAAAATTAGGTGAGAGAGGGCATGCCAGATAAAAGAATAGAATAGAAGTCTTATTAAAAAATCCACAAAGCTAACTGGACTTTGGGAACTGTGGGATAGAAAGGCTCACATCGGTATCCCCACCAATACCAAGCGAACCAGGGTCAATCGACCCCAACGATAAAAATTTAAAGGACCAATGTTTAATCTGATTCTCAAATATTTTAATCATCCACTGCCAATCAAATACTCTATAATCAGGGCTTTCAAATAATACCTCAAATACATAAAACCCGAGACTGGGTTATTGAATTTCAAAGGTAATAAAGCAACTATCATATCCACAGACACCATATCTACTCAATTCCTTAAAAAAAAAAGCGGTTTTGGAAGAACTAACCTCCATCCCTGATGGAGAACATTAAAAAAAAAACAATCTCCGCAAATTGTGACCCCTCCTTCACAGTACCACTCCAAAGAAGATAACATCATCACCCAACAAAAGATGTGTTATGAATAAAGAAGATATGTTATGAATAAAGGAGCCTTTGTCTTTAGCCATATTAATCAATCTGCTTAAATCTTCTATGACGGACATAAAGAGGAGCGGTAAGAGGGGATGATGTATATGTTGTTGACACGGATTCTTTCAGCGCGTCATGAATATATGTGGATATAAAAATTAGATTTTGTTTCAAATTTTTACATTTTAAGGAGTATTATGTTTTTTTTTATTTTAAAAATAGTTAAAATTTAACATACTAGGATGCAATAAAAATAACAATCTTATTGCGTCTTTTATTAAGATGTAGTTATGTTTTAAAAACAATGTTACATGAAATGTGACAGTAAACAAAAACACAGGCATGTGCAACCACTGATAGCAACTCAAGTTCATTTGAATTTGTACCCTTTCTTTATTTTGTCATCCAACCGGTATTCTACACAGCCCAAAAGAATAGTTCTCTCTCCCAAAACAAATGGCGTGGTGTGCGACCAATTAAGCAGAATCCGGTACTAATGGCTTCTCTTCATCCTCGTTTTGTGGGATAATATGTGGAGGTTCCCGGTTGCTTCTCTTGGGTAACTGGGGATCCAGAATCATTTTCAGAATGATTCCCATGGAAATAAGAATCAGTCTGGTCCCATGCTGCTCGGTCAGGGGCTTGGTGAAGACTATATATGACAGGAAAAGCGTGAGAGCCTTTCTTGCCATTGTCACCTGTCATATTTTTATGTACAAAACCAACATGCCAAGAATAATAAATAAAAACCCTTCGACATCTCCCCCGACAAAGCAAAGTAAATATTATCACTAATTTTAAATTAAATATATAAATTACAAGAGGACCGCTATTTTTTAACATAGATACATATAAAGAAATTACCATGGCTGTTGTCGCAGCACCGCGGAACTCTGTTTAAATTTATAATTGATCGACTCAATGGAAACCTGATCTAAGTCTCTGTTACATAATTATTAGCAAATCACAAGTGTCCTAATAGGCAGGATAGTGCGCACTGTATTAAACCTTAAGTGCCCTTCGATGCGTGTCGCCCATCTTGCATGCCCATCTTGCATGCCGCCCCAGATGGCATGAAAAAACCCATCGTCGACCATGTCGCCCGTCTTGCATGCCCATCTTGCATGCCGCCCAGATGGCATGAAAAAACCCACCGTCGACCATGAATACGCTTACTGTGAGGTGATTTGCAGTTTTCTCATCAATTCAATTTTGTGCAGATGGCAGGAAAATACCCACCATCCAAGCAAACCTAAACTCATGGGGTTACCAGCTCGTCCCAGCTCGTCCTAAACCCTTGCGAGGCCAAGGGACTGCCTTTCCAGCAACTCATTCCGGAGAAAATCGTATGGAATTGAATACATGTTGTCCAGTCATGCATTCGAGTTTTCGTTCTGCAAATATGTTACAGATACTGATTCTTGGACTAGGATTAAGCAGCCTCCCATTCCATCTCCTTTAAGGATGGACATTGTATTGAAATTCAACTGTGTTACCATGGGGAGTTTGGTTTATATTATTCAAGTGGGAGGGTCTATTGATGATCTGTTGAGGAGGAGTGGGAGGAATGCATGAGGATTGAAAGAAGGGCTAGTTCTCATTTATGATACCAAATTGCAGGAATGGTAGCGAGGGGCCAATTTGCCTTATGTACAAAATGGAGCAGCTTGTGCTGTTGTGGAGTGTTAAAAGTAAAATTGGAATGGATGACTCTATAGGGCTGTAGGACAATACTGGCAGTCTATTGTGGATCTCTTGAAGGCTTGTTGAAGTTATCTACTATAATTTATTCTTTGAGCTCATATATATTTATTATAAAGCAGAAAATAGTTTTCTTAATAGGTTCTGGTCTCAAGCATGAGACTTTGAAGAAGCATGCCAAACTGGAACTCAAACACTGAGGAAAATGCCTCTGTTGTTTCACCATTGCAGAGATGAACAATTCATTGAATATGATTTTACTGGCCACAGATTTTAGGTATGAGACCAATTGATAGATTGTTGTTATCTGTATGGATTTTTTTTCCTAATCAAAGTAGGAAGAGATGTGTAAAGTAATCAAAACATATCTTTGATTACTGGAATATCGATGGTAAATATCCATCATCTGCTGATATGTATTTGTATGCTTCATACGTAACCCATGAGAGGTACTATAAGCTATGACTTCTAAGATTTCCATGAAACTTCAGTGTGCTCTTTTATAAAAAGTATGTAATTTTGCTAAGTTTTTTGTCTGTAACATTCCAATCCAGTCTCCATCCAGTCTACACACAACAAATTGATGGGTGAAAATCTTCTAATGCTCGGGTTGGAGTTAACAGTATTGTATGCATATATGCTTCTGGGTAGAGATATCCAATTTTAGCTTTTCATGTTAGTGCTGTTTCATTAGCTTCTGTCATAATAATTGGGGAAGCAACTAGACTCCACATGGAAAATATCAGTGACTGAGCCATACAGAGTTACCCAACAAAAGCCTTCTTTAGAATTGATGAGAATAAAAGTGCAAACAATGCATCTAGATTCTACACACAAATTGGGGGCTAAAATTCTGTCTTTGTATTAATTTCAGAAGAATTCTGAATACAATACTATACGGGAACAGTATTCAGCCGAAAACATAACATAGAATGAGGAGAGTAGCTTGCAGCTGACAACATAACATAAAATGAGGATAGGGTAAACGACTTTACCAGCTGATTGCCTATTTCATCATTTTACAGAGCTTAGCACACCATGAATACGCTCTTTGAGGTGATTTGCAGTTTTCTTATCAATTTTGTGTAGTTATATCAATTTCAATTTAGGTAGGCTATTCCATTGTTTTGCAGATCTTAGCACACCATGAACAAGATTTCTCTGAGGCGATCCTTCTACGCAGGCAGGCCACCGCCCAGCTGTCCAAGGGATCCCACATGAGCCTGGGATGCATGCAACCAGGCGACCAGTGTCTGTTCTTCCAAAACTGGCTAGCCCTCACCGGGGCGGGGCAAAGTTCAGTCATTCCTCCAGGCTCTCAAAAAGTAAAACATACTATCAATCCCGTGAGTGTGAAGATTATTGCCCACCGAGAAGAGAAGAAGCCAGCTCTGCTATTGTTGGAGAACCAGCGTGTAATGTCCCGGTTTTGACCTCGTTACATTAGATGTATATGATGTATAAATTGTAAATGATCATGGTGTGGAGTTAAAGGCCAAGGCCCCACCATTGATCAGTTATGCTATGTTTTGGGATTTAAATTGTCGTCGATGGTATATTGGGGCATGCGGCATATATTATGTTGGTCAACATGTAAATATGCATCTATAATTAATTAAATGAACCCGACCAGCTACGATCACGGCAACTAAAATGAGAAAGGGGCATGATTTTCACAAGGATAAGGATGTGGGGGAAAATTGTCAACCTTGGCTAATGAGAGAAAACCCATATGTCTTCTTCCTTTGTTTTATTCCAACCACTTTCATTAAGAAAGGCTACTGGTGGTTGAGGCAATTATGGTCTTGGAAGTGGGGTGGCAGGACTGTCAGTCCTCACCCACATGCTCACTCTACCCATGATTTTGATGTTCATCCTCTCATGCAGGTCTTCTTCTCTCCACGACAGTCCTGAAGGCTCAGGTACTTCCAATTTTTGCATCCTTCCTGTTGTTTGTTCATCCACGGACAAAAACTGAGCTATTTTTCCTCATGCAGGACCTCCATTGTCTATTCATCCCTCATAGGGTCGGATTGTTTCCCACGCACAGGATTTTCTTGGTTTTTATCCATGTACTTTCCTTCTGCGGATTTGTGGATGGTATGGGTGAATCCTTTTCTCACGGGTTGATTTGTGGGCTCTACGTTGTTGTTCCTCACACACAGGTCAGAAGACTGTAAATTCGTCCTCAGTGTGGTCTGCATACATTTTTCCCCAGCGGCTTCGATTGTGTAAGACGGACTGCTGTTTTCCCCGTGTATGTTGGTAATGTATGTTGATTACATTTCGGGACTGTTGTTCTTTCCTCATGTCCACTGATACGTTTGGGACTGTATAATCCACTTGGGAGTCGTTTTTCCCTGTTTAAGCTGTGACAGCTAAATTAATTGCCTGAGTGCAATGGTTGGTCTTCGGACTGTGAGAGGAGCAGGGATGTTGGCTTAGATTTGCTTGATAAACCTGGTGGCTGGAAACCACATAGACAGAGCTAGAGGGCTGGCCTTCTTCTCCATCACCCCTGAATAGCACTGGAAGGGAATGCAAGGCCTGAGGGACTGTGTAGCAGAGAAGGGACTGATTCCTTGTGTTGGGTGTGTTTGGGTGTCTTAGAGGTCAGGCTAGTTCTGGTGTAGGTGTTCTTGGCTCTGTAAGGAGCTCACCAGCTTAGCAATTTTCCTTCTCCAACTCCTTAATGGCCTGATAAACCCAACTCTGTTGGCTTGGCTGTGTGCTTGTATATTCTTGGCTATGTGTAAGCCTGTTGTTCCCTTATTCCTTGGAGAATCATGCCCAGCTCGAGGGTGGCAGCGCTGCTGAGAGATTAAGGAGCACGCTGGCCTATGGTTGGGTGGAACGTTGCAGCGACGTAGCTGGTTGTGGATCGAATTCTTCATGAGATAAGTGATCTTGTCCAATTATACTTCTGCAACCTTAATTTCTATTAATGAAATGATGAACATGTTGAATGCATCCATGACTGAATGCTGTTGGTTTTCGTTATGTATGATGAATGCTTGTTGAATGTGTAATGTTTCCGCTGTGTCCAGTAGATGATTGCATAAGTGCATGTTTTTACTTCAACGCAGTTTCCTTCAGCATTTTGTTTCAACCATTTTGTGTATGCATTTGTTCATGGGGCTCTTAGCCCGGGTGTTAGAAGTGTGTAGTCGCGTCCTCCTTGTCGGTCGGAGGCATGGGGACGTGACACAGTGCATGGAGAAAAAATGGCTGCATGGGAAATGCCTGAGCCACTGTCTGTGTATGAAGGAGAGTTCTTCAGCATCTATCAGCGTGAAGGCCCAGTGAGTTCTTCAGCCTGAATGAGAGGTTTTCAGCATCAATCAACACAAAGGAGAGGGAAAATATGCGTCTAAAGAGTCTGCATGGAGTGAGGGTAGATATTCCTATGCGTGATGGCACATGTGCCACTATGCACCTGTGCACCTAACCGCACCTGATCAACGATGGAGATTATCTGAATCGTCGGACGAAAAATATCGACGGATGAAAAAAAAAAGCATTAACTCGGGGAGTCGACTCCCACTTGTTGAACGCCTTACAGCGTAAATAAAAATAATTTCATTTATATTCACTAAAATATTTATAATTTTTTCTCGCATAATAAATATCATTATTATCCCTCCGGCAGGAAGGGTTATTGTGCATTCCATATTGCGTTGACCTTGTATTAATTTTTGTTTTGACCAAAAAATTATGCAAATTATCTAAAGTAAATATTATAAATATAATTATATATTTTTATAAATATAATATAATTGTAATTATCTCCAATCTAATTCGCCACCAATTATGAGTTTGACGTGATTTTCCTTACTCGTAATTATTTGTGTGGCAGGCTTATGGAGACTCCTCCTGAAGGTGTGCTCTTCTAACTGCTGTGAATTCTTGAATACTCAATAGTATTACATTCCATTAACCAAATTGATATAATATGGTTTGGGATATCAAGTTATCTTATGAAACATGATTAACCTAATTATTGTAATTTACTTCAAAAGTTATTCTAGATAAAAGTTCAAATGGAAGTCCTATTAAAATAATGTTATAATTTTTTTATATTTCAATTTTTTTATAAATTAACTTTGTTGTAATGTTTTGCTAGACATAGATCATTTTACTTTAAATTCTTATTGAATTTTATATGTGAATTTACCTTTTTATAATCATTTTTTAATTAGTCTTTAGTGTTTGGTTAATATATGTGATTTGAATTTTGTTAAATAGTAATTTTTTCATCCAAAATTTTAATTTATTTATTAAAAATAATTAAAAATACATTTTTTAAAATATATAATTTTGAATTATTAAAAATTATATACAAAATTATAAATATTTAAATGACTATATGATTATTAAATAGTCATATTATAATGAGAAGCCAAATATAAATATAATAATAAATTTAATATCAAATAATTTATTTAAATTTAAATAAAGAACCATATTTATTAATAAATATTATTTTGCTTAATATTTTGTCAAATATAATTATTGTTTCGAGATATTTACTTAAAAAATGATAAGAGCAATTTAACTTGGTTTCTATAATATTATTTCATACTATTGGTTGTTCATGGAAGCATTTTGATTTTTTCATGCTATTGTTGAGTAAGCTCATGGATGCATTTTGTTTCTTTCATGCTATTGATTACTTGTGTAGGTATTTTAGTATCTCTTATTAAGTATGAACAATATTGTTTAAGGGTGTGTGCAAGAAGTTGAGGGTCTCTTTTGGCGTGTTAGATGCAATACAAAACTAAAAAAACAGACATCCATCAACTTGCATGGATATTTTGAGACACTTACACAATGAATCTTGCGATCATTTAAAAACAAGAAATGTAGGAAATTGAATGACCTTTCCAAATACATATTTTTTTTCTATTGAAAATGTTGTTAACTATATAAAGTTAGATTTTTTTTAATGGGCACTTTTTATTTTTGGGACAAATTATAAGGTATATGTTTTTGTGGGTGCAATGTCTGAGTGTCTAAATGATGGAATAAACTTACGAAAACCGGTATACATATAGAGAACATATAGTACTAGTCCACGACTATTTTTCCAATAATAAAAATAATTATTTTAAATTTGCTTTTAATTATTTAAGAGATCAAACCTCGAAAATGGTACATCAATTGTGGCTGTAGCGTTTGAATGTTTAATGCAATTATTTGGAAGTGGGTTTTTTATAGCATGTAGAGGTTGGTGTTTTTTAGTGCACCATACAAAAAAAAATTTAAATGGTTGAGAAACGAAATAGATATGGACAAAACACTAACAGTGTGTTTTTTGAGTTGAGGAGTGATGACAGAAGATAAATAAGAAAAAAATAGCAAAAATTATGTATTATTGTTAAAATTTACATATTTAGAATCTGCAAAAAAAACCATATATGTTTCTAAAATCTCATAAAAAATGGAGGTGTGCAGCATAATCAGACGAACTGCTAAACATGAGCATATTGGAAATTTGGATATAATGCTAAATTAGCCATGGTTTATCGTACTCCAAGGCATAGGAATGTTGAATCCGAAGCAAAGTACAAAGCAAACACATAGGCATAGGAATTCCATGAAAGCATGGGTGGAGGCTCGGCCTTGCCATTTGGTGGGAATTTTTTTTTGAATTTAACCAATACGCAAGCGCGATTTAGTAAAGCCAAATGCATGCGTGTTGTAGTTAACATCATTTTCATCATTATCATCAACGCCATCGTCATCATCATCATCATCATCACTTTCATCATCACCTTCATCATCATCGTCATCATCACCTTCATCATCATCATCATCACCATCCTCATCCTCATCATGACCATGATCATTGGTCATCGCTCATCCTCATCATCACCATGATCATTGGTCATCGATCATCATCACCATGATCATTGATCATCGATCATCATCACCATGATCATTGATCATCAATCATCATCACCATCCTCATCATCACTATGATCATTGATCATCGATCATCATCATCAACATCACCATGATCATCATCACCATCATCATCATCATCATCATCTTCATCATCTTCATCATCATCATCACCATCAACATCATGAACATTATCAACACTAGCATCGTCGTCATCATCATCATCATCATCATCATGAACATCATCATCACCAGCGTCGTCGTCGTTATCATCATCATCATCATCATCATCATCAACATCATCCTCATCATCCTCATCCTCATCCTCATCCTCATCATCATCGTCATCATCTTCATCATCATCATCACCATCAACATCATGAACATCATCATCACCATCATCGTCGTCATCATCATCATCATCATCAACATAATCCTCCTCCTCCTCCTCATCATCATCAACATCATCATCATCATCATCACCATCATCATCACCGTCGTCACCATCCTCATCCTCCTCATCGTCATCATCATAAACATCTTCATCATCACAAACATCTTCATCATCATCATCACCTACATCACCATCCTCATCCTCATCATCACCATTATCATCACCATGATCATTGATCATCGATCATCATCATCAACATCGCCATGATCATCATGTTCATCATCATCATCATCTTCATCATCAACATCAACATCATCAACATCATCATCACGATCGTCATCATCAACATCAACATAATCATCATCGTCCTCATCATCCTCATCCTCATCATCCTCATCATCAGCCTCATCATCGGCATCACCTTCCTCCTCCTCCTCCTCGTCATCATCATCATCAACATGATCATCATCATCACCATCAACATCATGAACATCATCATCACCATTGTTGTCATCATCATCAACATCAACATCATCATCCTCATCATCATCATCCTCATCATCATCATCACCTTCATCATCATCATCATCACCATCCTCATCCTCATCATCACCATGATCATTGGTCATCAATCATCGTCACCATCCTCATCCTCATCATCACCATGATCATTGATCATCGATCATCATCACCATCCTCATCCTCATCAGTAGCATCACCTTCCTCCTCCTCATCATCATCATCATGAACATCATCGTCACCATCGTCGTCATCATGATCAACATCATCATCACCATCGTCATCGTCGTCACCTTCCTTATCATCCTCCTCCTCCTCCTCCTCCTCATCATCATCATCAACATGATCATCATCATCACCATTAACATCATGAACATCATCATCACCATCATCGTCATCATCATCAACATCATCATCATCATCATCATCATCATCATCATCCTCATCATCGTCATCACCTTCATCATCATCATCATCACCATCCTCATCCTCATCATCACCATGATCATTGGTCATTGATCATCATCACCATCCTCATCCTCATCATCACCATGATCATTGGTCATTGATCATCATCACCATCCTCATCCTCATCATCACCATGATCATTGGTCATCGATCACCATCACCATCCTCATCCTCATCATCACCATGATCATTGATCATCGATCATCATCACCATCCTCATCCTCATCATCACCATGATCATTGATCATCGATCATCGTCACCATCCTCATCCTCATCATCAGCATCGCCTTCCTCCTCCTCCTCCTCATCATCATCACCATCGTCGTCATCATCATCATCTTCATCCTCCTCCTCCTCCTCCTCATCTGATATCAGCATGATCATCATCATCACCATCAACATCATGAACATCATCATCACCATCGTCGTCATCATCATCAACGTCAACATCATCATCATCATCATCATCCTCATCATCATCATCACCTTCATCATCATCATCATCACCATCCTCATCCTCATCATCACCATCCTCATTGGTTATTGATCATCATCACCATCCTCATCCTCATCATCACTATGATCATTGATCATCAATCATCATCACCGTCCTCATCCTCATCATCACCATGATCATTGATCATCAATCATCATCACCATCCTCATCCTCATCATCATCATCACCTTCCTCATCATCATCAATGATCATCATGAACATCATCATCACCATTCTCGTCATCAACATCATCAACATCAACATCATCATCTTCTTCATCATCCTCCTCCTCCTCCTCCTCCTCCTCCTCATCATCATCAACATGATCATCATCATCACCATCAAGATCATGAACATCATCATCACCATCGTCATCATCATCATCAACATCAACATCATCATCATCATCATCATCATCATCATCATCATCATCACCTTCATCATCATCATCATTACCATCCTCATCCTCATCATCACCATGATCATTGGTTATCGATCATCATCACCATCCTCATCCTCATCATCACCATGATCATTGTTCATCGATCATCATCACCATCGTCATCCTCATCATCACCATGATCATTGATCATCAATCATCATCACCATCCTCATCCTCATCATCAGCATCACCTTCCTCATCATCATCATCATCATCATGAAAATCATCGTCACCATCGTCGTCATCATGATCAACATCATCATCCCCATCATCATCATCATCATCATTATCATCTTCATCCTCCTCCTCCTCCTCCTCCTCCTCATCATCATCATCACCAACATGATCATCATCATCACCAACAACATCATGAACATCATCATCACCATCGTCGTCATCACCATCAACATCAACATCATCATCATCATCATCATCATCATCCACATCATCATCATGACCTTCATCATCATCATCATCACCATCCTCATCCTCATCATCACCATGATCATTGGTCATCGATCATCATCACCATCCTCATCCTCATCATCACCATGATCATTGGTCATCGATCATCATCACCATCCTCATCCTCATCATCACCATGATCATTAATCATCGATCATCATCGATCATCATCGCCATCCTCATCCTCATCATCACCATGATCATTGATCATCGATCATCATCCCCATCCTCATCCTCATCATCAGCATCACCTTCCTCATCATCATCATCATCATCATCATCATCAACATGATCAGCATCATCACCATCAACATCATGAACATCATCATCACCATCATCGTCATCATCATCAACATCAACATCATCATCATCATCATCATCATCCTCATCCTCATCATCACCATGATCATTGGTCATCGATCATCATCACCATCCTCATCCTCATCATCACCATGATCATTGGTCATTGATCATCATCACCATCCTCATCCTCATCATCAGCATCACCTTCCTCGTCATCATCATCATCATCATGAACATCATCGTCACCATCGTCATCATCATGATCAACATCATCATCACCATCGTCATCATCATCATCATCATCATCATGAACATCATCGTCACCATCGTCATCATCATGATCAACATCATCATCACCATCGTCATCATCATCATCATCTTCATCCTCCTCCTCCTCCTCCTCCTCATCATCATCAACATGATCATCATTATCACCATCAACATCATGAACATCATCATCACCATCGTTGTCATCATCATCAACATCAACATCATCATCATCATCATCATCATCCTCATCATCATCATCACCTTCATTATCATCACCATCACCATCCTCATCCTCATCATCACCATGAACATTGGTCATCGATCATCATCACCATCCTCATCCTCATCATCACCATGATCATTGGTCATCAATCATCATCACCATCCTCATCCTCATCATCACCATGATCATTGATCATCAATCATCATCACCATCCTCATCCTCATCATCAGCATCTCCTTCCTCATCATCATCATCATCATCATCATCATCATCATGAACATCATCGTCACCATCGTCGTCATCGTGATCAACATCATCATGACCATCGTCATCCTCATCATCATATTCATCATCATCATCCTCCTCCTCCTATTCCTCATCATCATCATCACCATGAACATCATG
>LPNX010329691.1:164919-177835 GCA_001517045.1 Pseudotsuga menziesii
CAAGGAAGAAGAGACCTCAAGAAGTCATCAAAGAAGAGAAAGAAAAGAAAAGAATAGACATGATGAACTGGAGGCTTTCTTTGGAAACTAATCCAAATCCAATTATAGAGGATACGATGGTTCATCCTATTAATCCAGCACAAGAAAAAAGGAAGCATTCACTAGAGGGACCTTTAATTTCCACAATAGTTATTGAACAAGAACCCCATGGAAGTATTCAAGAAGCAAAACATAGGTGCTTATTAGGGGATGTTTCAAATCCCACATCAAGTCAAAATGATAAGTTACCATCTCAAGACGAAGCTCATGAAGAGACATTGTACATGGAGCCTACTGTTGAAGAGGCGTTGGACATGGAGCCTACTGTTGAAGAAGAAAATATTATCTGGACCATCGATGAGGATGTTGGACTTCCACCATCCAACTACCTGGAAGAGAATGAAGGACAACAAGTTGCTGCTGAAATGCCAGAGCATATTATTGATGCACTAGATGATAGAAATCCAACCCCCTTACCTCCATTAGAAAGCACACATCGAAGAACTTCGAAGCATATAGAAGTTGATGAAGGACTCCTCAATTCCATTGAAGGTACGCTATCTAAATGTAGTATTGCTTATCAAACTCAACAGATACTAAATAAATATTTTGTTTCTAAATGTGATGGAGATAAATGTAGATTATTTTTATCATTGTTAAAATCTAGGGGCATGAATATTGTTAGGAAATCGTTAGGGATAAAGATGATAAAGCCTTTTGGACCAATTTCTCATATAGTTAAAAGCTTAGTAGATGCCTTTGGTAAAATTGGTAAGAACACACGGTCAAAGGACCGCAATGCGGCTCGTCGTGTGTTGTCACAATCAATTGTAAATAAGAACACCAGGGTCCTTCGTTTTCTCATTCCTACATCTAAACTAGTTAATTTGAATGTAAAAACATTCCGTAGGTATTCTATTAGAAGAGAACATCTTGACACAACCGCCCAGATAGATTTTTGGGCCTTTATTGGTCGGTTGCCACGTCGTGACATAAAGCTAGTTGATGCAGTAAAGGGACTAGTGCAGAGTTTTTGGCATGATCACACAAGGCCTTCTTCAAACTGGAAGGATGTACTAAAAATGAGAAGGGGTTCAAAGGACTGTGAACCACATATTAAGCATCTTCTTGATATAACACATACATAACTATATGAGAAATTTAGGAATGAACATAGACAATTGAATTTGGGGCAAAGATCTTTTGAGAAATGTAATCCCTGGTATGTTAGAATAAATACTCTTCGTAACACTTGTTGTTGTAGATACCATGTAGAATATGAATATTACTATGAAACATTTTTATACATTCGTCGTGTGTTGCATACTAACCATGTGCAGGATTGCTCCTTGACAATACCATCGACCTCATTAAGAGAATTCTTTCATAGTATCATGTGCAATAGGCCTGAGGGGAAAACTTACTATGCAAAATCCTGTTTGGATGGAACTTTCTCCAACTGTGTTGGAATGGCATTATTGAGCCAATGTATGCATGAGACTGGAGACAATGAATTTGGGAATATGGTTACAGACATGAAAAGTTTCAAATATATTAGCTATGAAATAGTCCCAGGGAAAGAAAGCAAAAAAATACAATTGGTGACATCTTAGGTACATGCATTTATCTATAAATTTATGTTTGAACAGTTGCATTTCATTCCTTACTTACAAAAAAACATGATATTGAGATCATTTTGTGTCAACAGGTACAAGTTAGTGTCTTCGTCAAGGAATTTATTGAAAAAACACGTCAATATGTTCAGCATGTCCACTTGGCATGATGGAAGGATGAGAAGTTTAGAATATGCAAAGATACATTTCCTCGTGGTACTATACTTTCAGTTGTTGATTTTGCCGAGAACGACACTCTACAACCTCAAAATGAGATCCAAAGTCAGTATTATCACTCTAAGCAGGTTTCCTTGATGGTGCATATCACATATAGGCATGGACCAAATAGCAGTGAAGAGCAAAGATAAATTCTAAAGGAATATCACTTCTACATAAGTGATGATAGGTGCCATGACTTCCACTATGTACGTCATTGCTTCATCATGTTCTATGATCATTTGAAGGGCAGGAACATATAGATGGATTGACACTGGATTTGGTCTAATGGATGTGCTGGTCAGTTAAAAAATGCACGCATATTTCAATGGTTGTGTTCATTGCATAAAAACTACAAAGTTCTACATATGTGGAACTATTTTGAGACTGGGCATGGTAAATGAGAGCATGGTGGAGCCGGAGCATGTGTCAAAACAGCCCTATGAAGAGAGAAATTGAAATTATCTACAATATCTACTATTTGAAATGCTCAATCTATAGTCAGGTGGTGCACATCAGTAACGGGAGAGGAATCAGCTATGCGAGTAGAATCCACCAAGAAAGAGACATGTGGAGAGATTTTTTTGGGAGGTGGTAGACATAGATCGTTGACATGCATGGGAATGCAAGACTGTTCCAAGGACTCATGGCTTTCATTCAGTTCGAAGCTCTGATAACCCAGTATTTGAAATTTGGACCAGAAAACTCGCTTGTTTTTGCTCGCCTTGTTGTGATGGTGACTGGGATGTGTGTGAATCATTGGATTGGGTTGATGGATGGGATCACATATCACTTCCACTTGATCAGCGTGCAATTGTTGAGTTAACTCCATTGGAAGAATATCAATCGTCTATTTCTATATATTTTGATCATGTATCAGACCTTGTACAACCTGGTATGATGCATTTCCTTAACATTTTTTTGTAAAATAAATGTAGTCTTGAAACTCACATTAATGGCCTTGTATCACATGAAAAATATTTGATCATATACCTACAATCATACTATGCAGGACACATATACACAGTGGTTTCCTCAAAAGATAGTGAATGGGGTGGTGATTACTGGTTGGCACGTTGTATAGAGGGAAAGCAAACCCTCATTATGTCCATGACTGATGATGAAAACAACCACTTCCCCATCAGGTCTATGGTTGTTAAAGGTTAATATCTTACACATGAAACCAATGCAAGAAATAAGGGTGGATATGTTTATAGGGATTACAAACCAGGTGCAAGTGTGTATCACTTTACCAACTTAATCATTGGTACAAACCTCGAGGTACGAACAATGCCTAGTTGGAATTCATCGAAGGTACAATACTTCTTACTGGATACAGAGCACAAGAGACTAATGGAGACCATCATTATAAGAGATTATCTAGAGGGATTGGTTGTATGATAATAGGTGGGATCTAGCATGATGAGGTATGCATCATAATTGTAATTTTCCCATGTATGCTTCTTATGAATATGTCAATTTTGTGTTCTTGTATGCTACTTCTTACCGGATACATAGCACGAGAGACTAATGGAGACCATCATTATAAGATATGATCCAAAGGCCTTGGTTGTATGATATTAGGTGGGATCTAGCATGATGAGGTATGTATCATAATTTTAATTTTCCCATGTATGTTTCTTATGAATATGTCAATTTTGTGTTCTTGTACGCTACTTCTTACCGGATACATAGCATGAGAGATTAATGGAGACCATCAATATAAGAGATGATCCGGAGGCCTTGGTTGTATGATATTAGGTGGGATCTAGCTTGATGAGGTATGTATCATAATTTTAATTTTCCCATGTATGTTTCTTATGAATATGTCAATTTTTTGTTCTTGATATGCGAAATTTTCCATAATGTTGTTTATAAATATGCCAAAAATTCTCTTGTATGTCAAGTTAATGAACATGCCAAATTTTACGTATGATCAATAAACCATATATATCAATCATATGAACATTTCAAGATCTCATTCACATGATATACATAACATTAGATTACATACATGTACCTTTGTAGGTCATACCTATCAAAGTTCTTTGTAGGCTCTCTTACAGGACTAAAACCTTAATTTTTCAAGTAGGTAATATTGTCAATGTTTTCAGCCGATATATACAACTAGGATGATGGAAACAAGATGCTGAAACGATAAACTTATGTTTTAAGGCTTGTATAATTTCCTTCTTGACAACTCACCTCTTATACCCGCATGTCCATTACCAAAGGGGTAGTTCATAGTAGTGTTGGAATTTCATCTCATATTTTTATTACTTAAAAGTTTAATTTCTACTTAAAAGATAATAAAAGAAATTAAGAGATTTGGGCCAAAGATGGATAATGCATTTCATGCCAACGAAGGCAAAACTTGGAAAATCCTATCCCTAACTAGGGTTTATTGTTTAACATGCATGGCCCATAACCATAACCCTACCTAGGAAACCCTAATCCTAACCCTAATCTTATCTTACTGTTACAACTCAATTCAAAATCAATCTAATGTCCAACTCAACTTTTTCAAATTCGGTGGACTTATGCTTCAAATTATGTTGATTCATGAAGTTGACTTTAGTGTGCATGTAGTGATATCATTGAAACCTTTCAATATAATAGTTTTTTCATGCACGGTTTCCATTCTATGCCCCGGGTAGGGATTCAACAGGTGTCCCTAAAAGCCTGTAGGAGGTGGGATTCAACATGCCACAGAATCATGACCGTTGCTCGGATCGATGAACTGTTAGATCCATTGGATTCAGGACATCGGTATAATGCTAGGGTGGCCCTCTAATCTAGTTCCATGGAGAAGAGACCATTATTTTGGTCAATTTTGGAAACTAGGGTTTTGCTCAGTAAATGAATGTGAAATTTTTGCACATGGGGGTCAAATTCGCATATTGCTCGACCATGAAGGTGTGGCTAGTGTTCCCACATAATATATGCCTAAGCACGCTTGTACGACCCATCGAAAGCCCTTTTTTATCCATGGTTTCCATTCTATGCCCCGGGTAGGGATTCAACAGGTGTCCCTGAAAGCCTGTAGGAGGTGGGATTCAACATGCCACAGAATCATGACCGTTGCTTGAATCGATGAACCGTTAGCTCTGTTGGATTGAAGACATCGGGATAGTGCTAGGGTGGCCCTCTAATCTGGTTCCATGGAGAAGAGACCATTATTTTGGTCAATTTTGGAAACTAGGGTTTTGCTCAGTAAGTGAATGTGAAATTTTTGCACATGGGGGTCAAATTTGAATATTGCTCGACCATGAAGGTGTGGCTAGCGTTCCCACATAACAGGTGCCTAAACACGCTTGTACGACACCACCAGAAGCCCTTTTTTATGAATAGTTTCCATTCTATGCCCCGGGTAGGGATTCAACAGGTGTCCCTGAAAGCCTGTAGGAGGTGGGATTCAACGTGCCACAGAATCATGACCATTGCTCGGATCGATGAACCGTCGGCTCCGTTTGATTCAGTACATCGGAATAGTGCTAGGGTGGCCCTCTAATCTGGTTCCATGGAGAAGAGACCATTATTTTGTTCAATTTTGGAAACTAGGGTTTTGCTCAGTAAGTGAATGTGAAATTTTTGCACATGGGGGTCAAATTTGAATATTGCTCGACCATGAAGGTGTGGCTAGCGTTCCCACATAACAGGTGCCTAAACACGCTTGTACGACACCACCAGAAGCCCTTTTTTATGAATAGTTTCCATTCTATGCCCCGGGTAGGGATTCAACAGGTGTCCCTGAAAGCCTGTAGGAGGTGGGATTCAACGTGCCACAGAATCATGACCATTGCTCGGATCGATGAACCGTCGGCTCCGTTTGATTCAGTACATCGGAATAGTGCTAGGGTGGCCCTCTAATCTGGTTCCATGGAGAAGAGACCATTATTTTGTTCAATTTTGGAAACTAGGGTTTTGCTCAGTAAGTGAATGTGAAATTTTTGCACATGGGGGTCAAATTCACATATTGCTCGACCATGAAGGTGTGGCTAGCATTCCCACATAACAGGTGCCTAAACACGCTTGTAAGACCCACCAGAAGCCCTTTTTTATGCACAGTTTCCATTCTATGCCCCGGGTAGGGATTTAACATGTGTCCCTGAAAGCCTGTAAGAGGTGGGATTCAACGTGCCACATAATCATGACCATTGCTCGGATCGACGAACCATCATCTCCATTGGATTCAAGACATTGGGATAATGCTATGGTGGCCCTCTAATCTGGTTCCATGGAGAAGAAACCATTGAAGGTGTGGCTAGCGCTCCCACATAGCACATGCCTAAACACACTTGCACGACCCACTAGAAGCATTTTTTATGGAAGGTTTCCATTCTATGCCCTAGGTAGGGATTCAATAGGTGTCCTTGAAAGCTTGTAGGAGGTGGGATTCAACATGCCATAGAATCATGACCATTGCTCAGATCGATGAACCATTGGCTCTATTGGATTCAAGACATTGGGATAGTGCAGGGTGGCCCTCTAATCTAGTTCCATAGAGAAGAGACCATTATTTTGGTCAATTTTGGAAAATAGGGTTTTGCTCAGTAAGTGAATGTGAAATTTTTGCACATATGGGTCAAATTCACATATTACTCTACCGTGAAGGTGTGGCTAGCATTCCCACATAATACATGCCTAAACAAGCTTGCACGAACCACCGAAAGTCCTTTTTGATGCACGGTTTCCATTCTATGCCCTAGGTAGGGATTCAACAGGTGTCCCTGAAAGTCTGGAGGAGGTGGGATTCAATGTGCCATAGAATCATGATCGTTTCTCAGATTGACAAACCGCCAGCTTCGTTGGATTTCAAACATCAAGATAGTGCTAGGGTGGCCCTCTAATATGCTTCCATGGAGAAGATACCATTATTTTGGTCAATTTTGGAAACTAGGGCTTTGCTCAGTAAGTGAATGTCCAATTTCTGCACATATGGGTCGGCTTTTCAAATTCCTTGACTATGAACATGTGGCTAGCATTCCCACATGGAACCTGCCTAAACATGCTTGCACGACCCACTGAAAGTCCTTTTTGATGCACGGTTTCCACTCTATGCCCCGGTTAGGGATTAAACGGGTGTCCCTAAAAGCCTATGGGAGGTGGGATTCAACGTTCCATAGATTGATGACCGTTGATTGGATCGATGAACCATCAGCTCCGTTGGATTCAGTACATCGTGATAGTGCTAGAATAGCCCTCTACTCTGGGTCCATGGACAAGGGATCATTTTTTTTGGTCAATTTTGGAAACTAGGGTTTTGCTCAGTAAGTGAATGTGAAATTTTTGCACATAAAGGTCAGCCTTAACGCGATTGTAGATCTTCCCCTTATATAAGAGATGTGAGAATTTGTATGATGAAATGCAGGAGGAGACAATGCCATTACGCCAGTAACCATGTAATGGAACATGTTTATGTTTAGAAACAAGTGGCCATTCTATTATGCCATTATGACAAAATATATATATCTTCACGCTACGAATGCTTCGAAAATGCCATGTACATTCATCACAAATAACTTTCATCTCTTTCAAAGTTGTTACTCGAGGCCATTCATCAAATGCCATGTACATTAACAAAATGATAAAATAATGTGTAGGATATAGTCATAACCATTATTTTGAATCAACCTTTATAATACTCCGATACTTTTAGGTTTGATGTGTATCCCATGTATTCGTTAGATGAAAGACATCATGCCAAAAAATAATTTTATTTATGTAGACCACACTGGTGCATCATTTAAGTGTGTCAACTTCGTGCATCCTTTAAACGTTTGTTAGGTTGTTATGTGGGTAAGGTGCTTTTGTATTCCACCTAGTTGGATCAGTTGCTTAGCTGTGCTGGGTGCTTAAATGTGTATTAGACCTATGTTCCATCTTTTTGAATACAATTTGACATTGTTAATATAACATTGTATATGCAATTGGATCGTGGTAAAAAACAATTAAAATGTACAGTTTTGTCATTACGTAATTTATTGTAATTGTGCATTGTTCTCAAATTTATAACTGATATCTCCATACAATCGTAAAATTATAAAAATTGGGAACATTACACATAGAAACATTCTTCGCCACACATGTATAATCACACTTAAAAGACTGAACCATGAATATCTCAAGAGCCTTGATATGAAATATTTTTTATATCATGAAAGTTATAATACAAAAATAGAAGGCCTATCTATGGCCTGTCAATGTACATGTATCAAAAACATATTTGATGTACATGTGCAAAAAAAGTACATATGTCCTGGACTGCGCCCCTATACTCTAACTCCGGATTGTACATAAAAATACATATTTGTCCTGGACTAACAAATCAAAATTCTAACTTTCTCTTGTTTTACCTGGACCCTGATGCTCTTTGGCTCTGTCTATGACCACTGTGCATCTTTGGCGACTGCAAATCAATGACAATATTTCTTGATCAGGTAACTAAACTAGTATTGTCCATCAATAACAAAGTTTGAAAATTTAAAATATGACTCAATTGTAAATACAACAAAGACTCACTGCATCCGTCAGGGGTATAGGTGTCTGTGGTGTCGAGGGTGTAGGTGCCTCTGCTGTCCTCCACCTTGAAGCGAGCCTCTCTGCCATGCTTCTCTGCGAATAAAAAAAATGTCAATTATCTCAAGAATTATCAACATGTACATGAATGAGAAAGTACTAATCAATTATGTAAAAAATGAACATCTCACCGAAAAAACCATTTCTAGGGGATTAGGCTGGTACTCTTCAGTAGTAAGAGGAGCCGTAGGTTGAACATCAACCTCAGTTGTGTGCACTAATGGACCAGGGTGTGGCTACATTCACCAAATGATTAAATAGTTAGACATCGTGCATGTCCAGAAACAATACAAATGAAATGTACAATTACAAATATTCAAGTAGATGTACCTCACTGTGACTTATCCCTATTGTAGATGCGGCATTAACAGTGGCATCAACAATCCCACTAAGGTCTGGCATGGATGACTCTACATCCTGATGCTATAAACATGCGAAAATAACATTAAAAAAAACCACTTGTGAAGTGAATACATAGCTAACCAACAACTGCCATTGGAAGTGTGTACATTACCGTGGCATGAGTAGGTTGATCCTCATGCACACCAGCTCTGTTCAAGGAAAAGGGACCTCGTCTGGTGTAAACAACCTCCTTATCTATGTTTGGACTACGGGGAGATCCAAACCAAAGAGGCGGTGCAGGGATCTGCGATGACGTCTGCATTCATAAAGTGTTACCATAGTTAGACATGGATTTGAATGGATGGAATAATATGTACTGAAAAAATAACATGTTGTAATATACTTACCCCTTCCTAGGACATATCTCCACCATGGGAGTGACCGCTTCCATCAATTTCTTGACCCTCTTCAGATGCCTCTAGCATCTTCAAGTTTAAAAATTATATTTACATTAGCGATCTATAAAGCAGTGTACAGGAAGAAATTTAAATAATTCGAACAAGATTCAATCATAACCCATGTACTTACATTCTTCAAGTAGTCATAAATTCCACCTTGGACTATGTCGTTGATATCAATGTCTCTAGCATCACATTCTAAGTGGGGTTCCTGCAACTCAAAAATTGTAAATATTAGACATTTTAATAAATTAATCAAGACTAACACATGCATTAACAAAATTATATGTAATAAAAAAATGACAAGTGTTTAAATATTACCTCAATTGTGGTTCTTTGGGCCTTGGGTACAACCACACCGGGTGTAGTACCACCCCCGTGAGAGGCATCAATCTCCTGCAAGAGTAAATATTCCATATAGATTACGAATCTTTTAATATGTTAGATATAGTATGGAACAATTAAAAATTGAACAATAACAAAGTTTTAAAACAATGTCCTTACCTGACCACCAATCATCGTAGTGGTACCATGTCTTGGTCCAGGACCATAACAGGGTCCCCCACACGATGTGCAGATGTGTGGCTTGCTCTAAGGTACATGGGATGTCGGTCTATCCCCACCAATAGATGTTCCTCCACCACCAGAAGCTGGTGGTTGTACACCAGTAGAGGAAGAGGGTGCTCTCTGGTCAATAATGGTCGTGTGTCGAGAGACCATCTCAGCTAGAGTAAAATATGCCTCCTGTGTCTGGGCAACCATGTCACGTGCAGGAGGGATGTCTGCCCTCGGTAGCTAGGCACGGGGTGTAGGTATCTATGGATTGGCATCTCTATGCCTAGCATGGGGTCGGTGTTGGGGCATCCCCCTACCAACTCCCTGGAATCCCAACATGTCAAAATAGTTGACATGTTTCCCCATCACAAACTCTGCATACAATTTTTGGAGGAAGTACATCGGTACTTCCCTATTGTTGTGAGGGGGAATGTCAAAAACCATGTACCACCTATCCATCCAATTGTCTTTGATGGGTGGAAAAGTGCACCACTCAATAGAAATATGTGGCCTGCTGATCTCCGGAATATCATCTGTCCCAGGCAGTCTAAACAATGAATAGATGGCTTGTTTTGTTATTTTCATCTTTTTTACCTCATTGTAACTTAACCCATTAGCATATTGCTGTCTTTTCCTCTCCCTATAAGATGCGATGCTATACAAAGCATCTTTTGATCTTGCGATCGTATCAACAATAGACAACAATGAATCTGACAAGGAGCGACAGAGCTCATCTCCATCCCTCCAAGCTGAACCAAGCTCTCTCAAATGGACAATAAATCTTAGTATCTCCGCATTGTTATGATCCATAGTAGCCACTGCAATCATAAATACAAATTAAATATCATTAGAAATATAAACACATGACATAATGACATATCTAAGAACTGAAAACTGTATAACTAATGACATATAAACTAAATCTATCATGTAAATTTAAAAATTGATCTTGAATTTTACAATAAAGAATAAACATTTAACATTTTTTCATTTCATATTTATGTCCTAAGTTCAAGTATTAATTCCAATTTTTAAGTACATGCATGTGTACATAAAGTGTCTTGAGTGCATATGTTGATTGCGAAGCTCCTCTAGCTTATTTTAAGGCTTGGATTATGAAGTTTTGTTGAAATTGTGAGGTGCTGATTATTGCCTTTGTAGGACGAGCTCCCAAATTGTGGGTAGAGGCAACAACTAGACCCTAGAATAGGTGGTATAATGTGCTGTTGATGAATACAATCCCAGTATAGGCAACAATTTTGTTAGATATGTAATTATTTGTTGTAGTGTGATGTTTTTTGGACTCCAAAGGCTATTTAGCAAAACTTTATGGATTTTATGGTTGCAAGGGTTCTATTGGATTAAATATCATGTATGATCTAGTATGTGATTGGCATGTTTAATCAAATACATCAACCTACCTATGTGTCTTCACATTCATAGAGTCTATTGTTGAACTTTGTTGTCTTGACCTTAACCAAAAAGTACCCTTCGTTCAAGACGAAATATTTGTTAAAAGCATGGGAAGCTTCTATACCTTATTTTGACACTTGGGTTGGGAAGTTTCATCAAAACTATAAGGTGTTTATTGATGTTCTTGGAAGAGCAACTTCGAGAAGTTTCATCAAAATTATAAGGTGTTTATTTGTGGATTTTGGTATGGATTCACAAGGATCCTTGTGAATATGCATATGGAAAAAGTGAAATTCATTTGTTTTTTGAGTTAATTGGGGTTTTGGTTTCCATTGGGCATGGGAATTTTGGGTATGAATTTTGTTAAATAATCAAAATTATTTATTTTTTATCATTAAATTGGGGAATTGGTTTCAATTGGCCAATTACATTGGGGTTCTTGTTTCCATTGGCCAATTCCATTGGGTTTTTGTTTCAATTGGGCAATTCCATTGGGTTTTTTTTTTCAATTGGGCAATTTCATTGGGTTTTTGTTTCAATTGGCCATAATTTAATTTAATATGGTTTAATTTTTCAATCTAGGGCAAATAAATAAATGAAGACAGAGAAAAAAACATGAAAAGAAATGAGGAAAATACCTCACAAAGGGGAGGTTTATCCAAAGGTGGAGATGGAGGGATTTGGCACCCCCAAAATCGTGTTTTCCCAGTCAAGATTTGCTCCTCCTTGGTCTAATAGCCGTGCGGTGAGGAGAAAAAGGCGGCCTTGGCCAATTTAAAAAAAAAAAACAGGCTTTCCAAATCGTGCCTCCATTTTAGTGAATGAAATCATGCACATGATTTTGTTCACTAAAATGGAGGCGCGATTTGTCTTACTATCCTAGTTGGCATGCCTATTGCCAACCTTGGGACTAGGCTTGGCAGGTTCGGGATTGCTTGGGATGATTTATTTTTTTTGGATTAAGAGTGATTGACTTCACTCCACCATTGCATCTAAAAGGTCCCTCAACTTCTTGCACACACCCTTAAGAAATGACTCTAATGCCTAGAGAACATAACACAAAAGAATAATTTTATAGAGCACTTGCAGTGTTCATGGGCTAAGAGTAGAAACCAAGAGTAACAAAAATTAGAGAGCTTTCTTCTAGTGCCCTTCTTTTCTAACCTTGAAAGTTGATGTAACATTTCTTCATATTCACTACATAGGCTCCATATTCTTGGAACAAACTATAGAAATATAACAACAATGAAAAAACAACATTGATATGGCATTATATTCTTTTTCCAACACTCAAGTTGGATAGATGGTTGATATTATAATGCATTTACTTTAGTCTAGGTTATCCATATTATAATTTTTCAACTCTCTTGAAAAGCAATTTAACTATCCCTATACAAAGTGGCAGGGACTAGCTACATTAAGACTATAAATCTATGTACAAAATATACTAAAAGCAGGTTTGTACATCATTGAAACTATTCTAGTATAATATATCAAATTCAAATTTCCATTATCATTAAATTATATTTTATGGGCCAAATAATAAATTCATAATTCCTTTTTATTTAAAAAGAAGAATTTTAAGGTAATTCATTGTAAAGCATAGGGTGTACTTAATTTTATATGCACTTCTTATATGATTATGTGGATAAATATTAATGATTGTTTACATATATATATATATATATATATATATATATA
>LPNX010329695.1:11497-21497 GCA_001517045.1 Pseudotsuga menziesii
ATTTAGATACTT
Organism: Pseudotsuga menziesii; assembly: GCA_001517045.1. Taxonomy (NCBI): domain Eukaryota; kingdom Viridiplantae; phylum Streptophyta; class Pinopsida; order Pinales; family Pinaceae; genus Pseudotsuga; species Pseudotsuga menziesii. The sequence goes on from LPNX010329695.1 coordinate 11,510, forward strand.
ATGAAGAAGCTGAGAAGGTTGAAGTTGAAATGGAGAGTATAGACCATTATCCTATGTAGTCAGAAGAGAAAACTTATGGGAACAAAAATCCTCTATTATTAACTAAACCTAAGGATGAGTGGTCACAAGAGTTAGATGGGGTGGTGAAAATGATGCAGAAGTTGTCAAACTGAGTGATTGATTTGGAAAAAGAGAAGGAGGCTCATAAACAATACAATCCTTATTATAAAAAGAGAGATGAAAATATTCAACCTCATCCTCCCTCACATAGTCCTTCGGCCATGAATTTGACAGATGTGGGAATGGACAATTTGTGTACATTCCATCAGTAACCTCATTTTGAAAAAAAATTCCCACAATGGATAAATTCAATGACCTTAGTGATGAACCAATTATTGGATTCTAAGTTAACTGAAACTATGGATGAGAAAGAGAAAGGTCATGAAGCAACAAAAACACAAGAAGAGGACACTTTGGTTTTATGGGATTGTGTTTCTATGTTCAATGTAGAGGATGAATATTTCACTGAGGAAGAAGAGATACTAGAGACAAATGTTACCACAAGAAGTCAGAATTCATTAAAAGAGGATAACCTGATACTTCCCAAGATTAAGAAACTTTAGGAGAACATGAAGAAAATAAAGAATCATACTCCAACTATTAACATACCCGAGTTTGTCAATTCAAGCCAGAGTCCCAAGAAAGTTAATATGCCTGTAAAGTCTACTGAAAATAAAGCTAAAAATGTCAAGAAGAATTTTACTGAGCATGAAATGGGATATGACATTGTAGAAGATATTAAAAAAGCTAAAGCAAATATCTCCTTGTTTGAAATGTGCAATCTTCCCCAACGAAAGGAAAATCTCTTAAAAGTAATTGAAACACCTGTGAAGGAACTTCACAATGATAACCAAGCTAATGAAGAGATTGGTGAAGACAGTTTAGGAGGAAAGTCTAAGTATATAACTCCAGCTTTTCTCCTAACTTTTGAGATTTTCAATTACAATATGCATAATTGTTTGGTGGACTTTGGAGCATCAGTAGACGTCATGCCACTTTCAGTTTGCAAGAAAATAAATGGTCAACCTAATCCTACTACAGGCCAAGTCATCCAATTGGACAGAACTGAAGTGAAAGTGATAGGAGAAATGGAATATGTCCTGATCTATTCGTCAATGGATGAGAGGGTTTGTTAGTACATAGATATTGTTGTAGCAGATATCCCGAATGCCTATGGTTTGGTTTTGAGCCGGGATTGGTCATCAAAATTGGAAGCATATTTTGCATCATATTGGTCACATGTATGGTTACCCTATAAAGGATGTCATAACCAAATAAAGGTGTTAAGAGAACCTTAAATGAAGTACAATGTAACTCAGTTGGAAGGAAAGAATGAACCAGTAAATTCTGTGTTGGGAAAATATTTTCTTGAACTAGAGCCGGAAAATTACCAAGCTGAAGAAGGCAGCAGCATATCAGATATCCATCCCGATCTCCTTCAGTTTTCATAGGCTAATAAGATTGATTGTAATATAGTATATTTAGTTTTAGATGTAGTTAGTAGTTCAAATTCAGTAGGAGTAGAAAGTTTTTGCATTCTTTATTTTGATGGTTCTAAAACCTTGGAAGGATTAGGAGCTGGTTGTGTCCTAATCGATCTAGAAAAAAATAAATATTTTCTTTCATGTAGGTTAGAATTTGAATGTATAAATAACACAGCCAAGTATGAAGCATTAGTCCAGGGACTGAAAAAAGCAATGGAATTAAAAGTAAAAAATCTAAACATGTATGGGAATTCCGAAATCATTTTTAAACAAGTTAGAAACAAAATTCATTGCATCTCACCACATTTAAAGGCTTACCAAGATGAGGTTTGGGATTTATCAATGAATTTTCATGCATTTAATATTTCTTCAATTTGTAGAGTAAAAAATGTAGCAGCTGACTTGTTAGCTACTTCAGTTGCAAGACTAGTACCTACAAATAATATATGCTCAATTGAATTGCTTTTCAAGCCTTCTGTTCCAGACAGCATCAGCAATCTAAGGGTGTTTGATGATGATCATCAAATATTTGAATGTTTAATGAATGATAATACATTTAAAGGAGCCATTGTAGATGACGAGGAGCATCAAGAAAACCTCTAGAATGGTAATTTCATTCCTAAAGGAGTCAAAACTCTAGAACATATGTTCGATCAAGACAACAAGTTCAGAAAACTAGCGAATGCCAAGACACATAGCTCGTCTTTACAATCCGAGCTGATAAATCTAGGGACAAAGGATGAACCCAAATATGTGAATTTGGGAAAGTGTTGCTCACCCAGAGAGAAGAGTAAATTCATTAGTTTATTCAAACAATACAAAGACATGTTTGCTTGGACCTACGAGGACCTCAAAACTTATGACACCATAATTATATAGCATGTTATTCTAATCAAAGTTGGTGTCAAACCTTATTAGCAACCTGTGAGAAAGATGCATCCCCTAATTCAAAGTGAGGTAAAAGAGTTGTTGGATGCTAAAATCATATTTAAAGTTAGACATTCAGAATGGGTCTCAAACTTGGTGCCAGTGCGATAAATGTTTGGAGAGATCATACTTTGCTTTGATTTCAGGAATTTAAACCTTGTGTTAGATGAAGATAATTACCTTGTCCCACCCATGGAACAAATACTACAAAATGGTCTCAGGGTATGAGTTGTTTTCTTTGTTAGATGTATTATCGAGTTATAATCAAGTACTAGTAGCAGAAGAAGACAAGCTCAAGACCACTTTCAGAACAAAGTGGGGGATGTTTGAGTATAGGAGAAGTCCCTTTGGACTCATTAATGCTGGAGAAAATTTCCAGAGGGCTATGGATATAGCTTTCCACAGTCTGATTGGCTGTAGTGTTGTGGTCTATCTAGATGATGTTACGATATTTTCAAAGAACAAAGAAGAGCAAGCATTTCATTTGAAACAGATTTTTGAACGTTGTAGAAAATATGACATTTATTTAAATCCTAAGAAATGTGTGTTCGTTGTGACTGAAGGAAAGCTATTGGGTCATGTTATTTCTAAAAAAAGGATCTCAATAGACCTAGAGAGAATTAAAGAAATAGAACAGATCCATTTACCCCATAATAAAAAAGGTATGCAATATTTTATGGAGACAATCAATTTTGTGCGAAGGTTTGTGCCAAACTTTGCTCAAATCGTCAAACCTTTGCAACAAATGGTCAAGCAAAGTGTGCAATTCAAATGGACTGATTCGGAGAAGGATTCATTTAACAAGATCAAGACATCCATAGCTCATGCACCATCACTCAAAAGTCCCAATTTAAAAAATGATTGTATCTTGTACACGTTTGCTTCTGATGATTCATTAGCAGCGGTGCTTACGCAGAAAGAAGAAGGGGGAGATGAGTACCCCATATCGTTTATGAGCACTAGTAACAAGGGGACGAATTGAACTATTCCATGGGCAATAAACAAGCTTGTGCAGTTTTTAAAGCGGTGAAGCAATTCAGTCCATATATACTTAAGAACCACACCAAATTAATAGTCTCACACCCAGTAGTACGGTCTCTTTTTGTACAAAAAGAATTGGGAGAAAGAAGAGGTAACTGGGTGGCTTCCTTGCAAGAGTATGATCAAGAATTCAAACCAGCAACCATAGTTAAAGGACAAGGACTTTATAAATTGATGGTTGAGAGTCAAAACAATGAAGATAATAGTTGGGATAATGAAGTTGAATTACACATGGTGGATGTATGTCCTTTATTCATAGCTCCAGACTCATGGTATAGAGATTTAATTCATTATCTTCAAGAAGGATATTTGTTGGAACATTAGAATCCCAAAAAGAGGAGAGCATTACATTTGAAATCATCCTTATATCAGATTATTGATGGAGTGTTGTTTAGAAAGAACTACGATGGAGTCTTTCTTAGATGCTTGGAACATGAAGATGCAAATAAGGTTGTAGCAGAACTACATGATGGACCTATTGGAGGTCATTTCTTAGGAGATACAACAACACACAAGATTCTAAGAGTTGGATATTACTGGACAACATTATTTAAAGATGCTCACGCTCATGTTCGAAAGTGTGATACTTGCCAAAGGAGTGGTGGGAGACAAGACAAGGCAGCAGGACTGTTGAAACCAGTTATTATCTCAGAACCATTCAAGAAATGGAGGATTGACATTATTGGAGAGATCAATCCAAATTATTCATTGCAGCATAATTACATCCTGATAGGAACAAATTATTTCACCAAATGGGTAGAATCCATTATGTTATGTAAAGTAAATGAATATGCAGTTATGGATTTTTGCAAGACCATATTATGACCAGGTTTAGGGTTCCAATTTTCCTAGTTTTTGATAATGCTCCATATTTTTCATCTATTAAATTGACTGCATTTGCAAATGAAAAAGGAATTAAGCTACACTATTCTACTAATTACTATCCGCAAGGGAATGGTTTGGCAAAATCTACAAATAAAAACCTCATTAGAATTTTGAAGAAAACGGTTATAGAAAATCGAAGGAGTTGGCATCTAGCTTTGCCTAATGCACTCTAGGCTGACAGAGTCACACCCATGAAATCCGTAGGTGTGTCACCGTACAATATTGTGTATGGGAAAGAAGCTATCCCACCTCCTAATATTTTGTTTCCATCCTCTAAACTAGCCCAAGACTCTAGAGGAACGAATAATGAAATTCTGCAAATCTAAATTCATAATATGCTTAAGTTAGAAGAGTCTAGGTCCAAAGTAAGAGAGAGGTTCAAACATCAACAAGAGATTGTGAAGAAATGGTTTGATAAGCACAAGGCCGGGAAAAGGGAATTCGAAGTAGGTGATTTGGTTCTTAAGTGGGATCACCCTCATGATGAGAAGGGAAAGCACACTAAATTTCATCAATTATGGATAAACCATTTTCAGTTTGCAGAGAAAATAGGCCCCTCAACTTACAAATTGCAAGATTTATAGGGGTGGGAGGAGAACTTTCCAGTAAATGGTTTAGTTCTCAAGCCATATTTTTCTTAAGGTTTTTATTTTTCTTTTGTACATATATAAATGGTTTGATTTGTTTTTGTTTGCTTTGCCTAGATTATTTTTAGTTGATTTACTTTTATTTGCTCAAGATTTGATTTCTTGTAATTTTGGTTCAATAAATCAGCACAACTTTTGGTTTTGGAGTTCATCAGAGTTCCGGATAAACTAAAAATATTTGATCAAAGAATGCTTGCTATTTACACATATATACTGTTTAAGGATTATTTAAGATTAGAATATTGTCTGAATAGATTATGAACACATTGAATTCATGTTTAATCCTTGTAAAATAACTAAGGTTAGAAAATTCTGGAATACTATTTGGAGGCTTCGTTCACTTCACACTAAAGACTGTCCTATAAGGATAACAGAAAAAGACCCATGGAAAGGAAGCAGGGTAAACAGTTGTATTATATTTAAATGATCACATGCCACAAATGAAATCCAAAAGGCTAACAAAAGTCAAAATCTCCCAAGAAGCAAACATATATCAAAATACATACTAAACAAAATCAGGTTGAATAAGATTGCTCAAAAGTTCTTCTTCATCCGTGAGTTGAAATCAAAATATCTCTCACACAAAAGGACACTATGGATAGAGGGGCCTGAACTAAAATTCAGAAAGAAAGCAATCAGGGAGGACTCAAAAGGACAAAAGTCAAGAAGCATCAAAAGAATGCAAAATGGCATGGGAATGAGGAACAAATGAATATATATGTTCACCATATGTTACATTCCTATGGTTTCTAAGTTTGAATCTATCCAAAGGAGGAGGTAAAATAAACTTCATATCTTAGGCCTCAGAAGATTTATCGAGACTATGAAAGCTTGGTTCCCATTTTTTCAATTTGGACCGTCATCAATGTTTAAAGTTCATAAATCTTGTATTCTAGGAATCCAAATATCTTAAAGAAATCTAATAAAGTGATCTAGCGGGCTACCATCAAATTCAATTGTTGTCTCAAAGGATAAGTTCTTCAGAGATCTGTGTTCACTAGGTTGTCGCCAATTGTTGTAGCTGCAACAACTTTCCCCAAAAAAATTTATTTTTAGGGACCCCCTTATCTTTTAGTTTTTTAGATGGCTTCGAAAGTCTAACTTCTTCGAAAAAAAATTTCTCATGACTTGAAATTTTGAAGAAATTTAATGTTTGTGTATCGGATGCACAGTTAACTATTTTTTCGATGCATCAGGTGCGCAGTTGACTAGCTAGTCGATGTTCCCATCAGAGGCATTTTGAAGTCTTTCTCTGATGTATCAGATATCATTTCATCTATTGCATCCGAATATTTTCTCCAATGTATTGGAGGCTTAGTCTGGAGTGTTTTCAATGTACTGGGTCTTCAATCGCCTACTGTTTTCTGGTATTCGTCAAGGTTTTGTAAGCTGTTTTTCACCGTTTCGGTGGTTTCTTCTAGATTGATCCAAGAACTTAGTTGTTTCACTGACCGACATTGTGGAGGCATAATGCGATGTTAATCTAATGCCTTCCCATAGTCATCTCTGATATTGAGGCGTGTTTAGTTGTTTTGACTGTCGATAAAGGTTTTTTACGCTTCGGCATTATTCGCTTGATCTCCTGGTTATGGTATGCCGAAGACATCTGAGGATTCATGTCCAATCGCAAGTTCTCTTCCGATATTGACTTGTCTCTCTCTTTTTCCCGCCCGTTAACCTATCCAATCCCACTTTCAATATTATAAATCCCATAGAACTTATGGATACGGTCATTGTTCACCGTATATGTCTCTAGTAGGAGCTGCATAGCTGTCATCATCTAAGCAAATTGTTCACCAGTGGGAGTCACATTCGTCCAGGTCATCCACAAGGTTTTTTCTAGGTAGGATTTCCTCCAATCCTGTTGTTCAACACTGTGTTTTACTACCATTTGTTATTTTCTTATCCCGTGGGGTTTTATTTCAAAGTGGTGTGGTCATTTCCTTATATAGGGTTTTCCTTGGTTGTTTTGTGGACGTCGTTTTCACTAGCCGGCCCATTTTCTCGACTATTTTCCTGAGCCTTGGTTATGGTTGTTATTTCATCTAGACATGAATGCTTATTTGACAGTGGTTGATAGAAAGAGGGCAGGGTGCAGGCGAGCGTTTCGCCGTCTACACTAATCCCTCATCCCCTTCACCATTTTAGGGTAGGTGTGCAGCCAATATTTAAGCGATGTTAGGTTTTCATGGGATGCTAGAGGATTTTTTCAGTTGTAGGTAAAAATTGGGTTTAGGGGTTAAGAGTCCGCTTTTCCAAGGGGACACAAGGGCATAGTGAAATATAGGGATTTTCTAGTAGAAGTTTGTTTGTAGATTTGGGTCTGATAGGGTTTTGCAAGCTTGGTGGTTTTGTTGATTTTGCATACAGAAAGCCCTTTTGGTTTGATAAAATAAAAGTTGTTCAACATGCATCTCGATAAGTTTGTAATGTTCTGGTTATTTTTGTTGTTGCTTTCAATTTATAGTTTTCTATGGGTAAGTGGACTAAATCTATTTTGCATGATCAATACAAGCCCATCATCAACACATCAATATGCCACAGAAGTAGAAAAAGAAGGCCCAAGCAACCGAAGAGGAACCAGAAGTAGAAATAATAAACTGAGTCAAGGTTATTTATGAAGACACCAAATCCATCACTGGAATCGATCCTGAGTATAAATGGGGAGAGATATATAGAATGATCTCAAATCAAAGTGTCCTAGAGGCTTGGTTCGAGGATTTGCCTATCTATGCCAACATCGAGAGATCAACCATCATGAATGTGTCTACCAGACCTAAAATTTTCCCCTTTTTAGTGATGTAGGATGAATTCTTCCTAGGGTAGATGTAACAAGAATTATATTGGCTAACACTGAAGGGTAGGGTTATGCTTCCTATACCCCATCCTATGTAGTCATGGCTTATAAGTTGCCGACACCATAGAGTTATTTGGCTGAGAGTTGGTTGAAAGACCTAAACCTAGATGTGGTCGAAATAGTCAAAATAATGATGATTCTAGGTAAGAAATTTTAGACGAGGCCTTCAGGGGAGTACGAGATAGCAATCCTACACACTCCATAGAGATTAATTGCCTTGATGTTAAAAAGAATTTTCTGGAGGGATAATGGGAAGAACTTTAAAATAGGTTAGGTACTAGTGATATTTTTTGTAGCCACTTTAAGGTACAATCTTCAATTGGGCAAACATAGTGTCCAACAACATGTACGCCTACATAAGTGCAACATTGGGAGGAATCTCCCAGAAGAAAACCGAGTTTTATATGAGTTCAATCTTGATTGATTATATTTTATATACCCAGCCATTCCCAGCATTGAAATTCCAATGGGATAAGGACCGATCCCCAGTATATCCTTCCTACCAATTATTCTGGGTCACAAGTATTATAGTCACTACAAGAATATTTGCGAGGATTGTATTATGCCATTGTACACATTGATTTTCTTGGTTGAGTGTAATTGTATTTCAAAGGAAGCTCTAAAATTTGTGCAAGATAACAGGCACTATTATTTAACAGAGGAGGGTTTGTATTTAAGGATGTTCGGAGGGTCAAGGGCTCCTTCCTTTCTACTTAGGTATGCTACAGACTATGTGATTCATAAATAAGTCGTGAGACAGTTGTACATTGACGTAGTGGCTCACTTCCTATTTGAGTAGAAAAAGGTTGTATATCCTCCAATTCCCTTTCATGTAAGAAGCTATAAGTTTTCAAGAGTAAAGACCGCAGCAGAATTCGTGAAGAAGTTAGAGTATTTTCACTTTGGGGAAATAATTTTCCATAGAAATGACTCTAAGAATAAAGTTGTTAATTATTGCATAGCAGCTAGAGTGCATTTTGAGTATGCCTATTTTTGGGATAAGGATGAAGAAGTGTTCCATAATTCTCAAAACATGACAGCTTTGAGGAGGAGGTTCAAACAAAAGATAAATACTATCGGCAGGAAAGGCAAAGTTGATGAGCAACTTAAAGACAAAGAACAAGAGGCTGCAAAGAAAAGGAAAGAAGAAGCCCATAGACTAGCATAGGAAGCAAAAGAGTGGTTGAGAGCTGAAGAAGAAGAAAATAGAAAGACAACTAAAGAGGCTGAGAAGAGAACAGAAGAAGAAAAGAAAAGAAAATAATAATAAGAAGTATAGAGAAGGTAGAAAGAATGTGAGGGATTAAGATTAGAAATTACTTATAAGGAAAACGAGCAAGCAGAAAAAATAGATGAAGAGTTGTGACAAAAGGCACAAGAGGAATAGCACTACGTTGATCAAGAGAACTCAATCTTATGCTAATCCATTAGAGCCCGTTGTTCCATCTAGTAGTATAGAAGGAGGAAATCCATTGTCAGTATCAGGAATTGAATTGATTCCTTTTAATCCTACAGAAGGAGATGAAGTGCCTGATCTAAATACTATTTTCTATGACAAGTCCAAAAAGAGGATTGTTAAAAGAATGGAGAAAAAGGTGAACACTGGAGGGAAGATGGGAGTGATGGTGACCGAAAAGGCAGTGGTTCACGGTATCGATAAAGATCCGTGATTAATGGCAAGGGCTGGTGTAGCCACAACCCTAGATACTGAAGATAATATGGATAGAATTTTGACAGATTTAGAGCAATCCCATAAGAAGGTTACACATTTGAAAGAGACCTTGAAAAAGGAAAGAAATGAAAGTCAAAATTTAAAGAGAAATTATGAATACATGATTAGTGAGATTGAAGAATCCAAAGAAGAATGCTAGAAATTACAATCGGATAAAGATGCTTTGGTATTATCAGCAAGCAATATAGAGAAATAGTCCAAGATTTCCTTGGCAGAGTTCGAAAAACTTTAGCAAAGACATCAGGTCTTGGAAGTGGAAAGAGATAGTCTGAAAGTATCAATTGAAGAATTGACTAAAGAGAAAGGAAGTTTACAGAATGAAGTAGTAGAACTAGAAATCCAAAAGGATATTGTT
>LPNX010329695.1:26497-28382 GCA_001517045.1 Pseudotsuga menziesii
GCGTGAAGAGTGCAACGGCTGCGTGGTGTTGGAGAATGCGTTTTGAGGAGCTGCGTTGAGAAGCTGCAGATTCTAGAGAGATTGTGCAGTGGGAGACTGCCTGCGTGAAGCTGGTATATATACTGGCGTGCTGTTGATGGTATATAATATATACTGGTGTGCATCGTGGAGCCTACACCTTTTTTGTGCTCGACCTACCTGGAGGAGACTACGTGGAGGAGACCAGCGTGTAGCTTGAGACTGAAGACTACGTTAAACCCTAGATTTTTGCGTGGAGACTGTGTGGAGAAACCATCCTGCGTGGAGACTGTAATCTTTCGCCCGTGGTGGTTGCTCAGTTCAGCAGTGGCTGGATGCCATTGCGCCCGTGGTGGTTGCTCAGTTCAGCAGTGGCTGGATGCCATTGCGCCCGATACCATTATTGATATTGATAGAAAGTGGGTGGTGCTGGCGATAAGTCTGGTGACTGCCTGGATCCCGAGCCTGAAGATCAAGCATGTAGCTGCGTGGAGAATGAGCCTAAAGGCTGCTGTTCCATTTAATTCATAAACCCTAATTTTTCCCTAGTTCCAAGCCGATTCGTTGAAGAAGACTGGAGACTGCTACCTGCGTGGAGGAATAAATACCTATCAGTGGTATTTTTTCTGCGTGAGTTTTGAAGCTGCGGCCTGTGTGAAGCTGCGACCTGTGATTGCCTGAGAAGATCGTGAGTATGCAGCATGAATCCTTTGACTACCAATGATTGAAGACCGTTGGTGAAGATTCATTCCACTGAGTGGATCTTGTGATTGATATCTTTAACTACCCTGAAGACTGAGCCTGAGCGTGAAGCTGATTATTGAAGTGGCGTGAAGAAAGAAAGACTGCTGTATATATGCTACGTGACTCTTGCTGCGTTGAAGAGCTACATGGATTTGCTGCTGCAAAGTAGAGATTCAGCTTTTGTTAACTGCGTGGGCACTGGAAACTATTTTGGTATAATAACTATTGTGGTTGAGCAGTAAGAACATAGATACACTGGTGAATAATATATATATTGTTGTATTGGAGCTCATGAACCATGATTCGTGAACTTGGAAGTGCATAAAACCTAAATTTTGCAAATATATTCATATGTATGAATAATGTTGAGTATACTAGTTGTATAAGACATGGATGATAAGCAGTTGTCATAGGAGATATGCATTTGATGCCGAGACTGATATAACTGCTTATGCTTGAAGAAAGTATATGTTGCATGTAATGTTTCACTTTTCTGAAGCAGTTTTTTCTTAAAAATTGCTGCGAGTGCTTGAAACTGCTTGCATTCCCCTGAAGATTGTTGCTGCGAGTTGTATTTGCAGCTGCTGCTAGTCCATGTCCTCATTCAGCTTGTGACTGCTTGCTGCGTTGAACACTGTGTTTTATGCTGAATAATATAATCTATTTCTAGTGACTGATATATATTTTGATATACTTTGTATTGGCTGATATATATGCTATAAACTTGCATTGTATTCACCTTGGCAGAGACTTTAGATCTGCAAGGCTATTATTTTTTTCCTATTTCTCTTTGTCATATCAAGTTCATTATTGTAAATTACACTAACAGTTGTAAAGATGCACTCTTTGGCATCTAGTATTGGTACTTCCCTTGCTGGCAAAGACCAATCCAAAGACCCTTCCAAGGGAGATTGCGGCAAAGAGAGAGGTAGAAGAAGAAGAAATTTCAGAGGCAGAGGGGGCAGAAGCAAAAGATCAGACTTGCAGTGCAAGCGTTGTGGAAAGACTGGGCACACATCAAATCTGTGTTGGGCTTCATGGGACTCAATCAAAGACAAGCATAACCAGAAGAAAGATGACCAAGATGCTAGTAAATTTTCTGATTCTTGTATTGTTGCACATT
>LPNX010329695.1:49186-67131 GCA_001517045.1 Pseudotsuga menziesii
AATCGATATTGGAATTATCTTCTCTTACCATTTGATTGACTGGAAATTTCATAGTATTGATGAGTTGAGAATCATATTGAACATGACTGTTGTTGGCTTGCATTTGTTACATCTATTTGGAAAACATTGATTTTGATAAATTTGGCAATTCATATCATTTGAAGATGAATTGACATAATCTCATTGAATACATACATATTTGTTATGCTATTACTGAGCATTTGTAATTTTAGCGATCTATTGTACTAGTTGCAATTTTAACGATTTAAGGGTTAGCATGCATAACCTAGGTTTTATAATCAACGAGTAAACCCTAACCCTAACTGAAGTTTAAAGGTTAGCATGCATAACCTAGGCTTTATAATCAATGAGGAAACCCTTACCCAAATGGTTTTTTGGGGTTATCATGCATAACCTAGGTTTTAGAATCAATGATGAAACCGTAAACCTAGGAGGGAAACTCTAACACCAACCCTACCTAACCATCTCTTGTGGCCTCTTATAAAGTACCTTTTTGTTTGTATATGAGCATGCCTAGGATTGTAGTTATATCTGACATATTCTTTATAGACTAATCAAATGAAATATTTCAAAGCTTAAGCATGGATTACTTCACATAAGCCAGGGTTAGAGCTTCATGAGCACTCCTTTTATAAACCATAGTGAAATAAGTAAAACATAGTTCATCTTCATCTTACATGCGTTTTTGACTTGCCTTGTCCATATCAATAGGCCTTCTACTCCATTTTCTAACTTTTACCAACCCTAGAACTATCTATCAAACTAGACTGTAATACTACCTATTAGGCATCCATAAGACACACCTAAACCATTATATTCTATCCTAACCCTTTATAAAACCCTTTCCCTAGACTCCTACCTTTCCCTATCTCTAAAGCAAGTCTTATTCCTTTCATTTCCACACTACTTAGACCCCCAAGGCTCTCCCTAGATCTCTAACTGTAATATCCATTTTGGACAGCCGTAGAACACCACTAACTCATCCTAAAATACCATAGCTTCTTCACTGTAATATCCTATTTAGGGCAGCCCTAATAGCCTTCTTACCCACTTATCATAGCCTAAGTTCACTTCCTTGCCTTCCTATCTTACCCACTCACTAACTCCTCCCCTCAAATTTGTCCATAACCCAATTTAAAGTGGCACAAAAACACCCTAAAGGGATTGTATATATAAACAATCATTCCTAGCCATCCTTAAAAAAAATTGGGCAGTGGTATATAAACATCCATAACTTGGCAAAATACTATAAAAGGCCTTGAATTTCTTGCAAGTCATTGTGTCATCAAAAGCCAAGTGAATATACTTCTTATCATTCCTACTTGACTGGAAATTACATCTTGGACTGTCATAAGACATTCTACTTGACTGGAAATTCCATCTTGGACTGTCATAAGACATTTTACTTGACTGGAAATTTGATTTGGTTTAAGAGTCCCATTGGTTTGGAAACTTGGCACTTATAAAATTGTTTATCACTTATGTTTACTTAAAAAGGTTGTACCTTTGTCTTGACAAGCTAAAAAGTGAAATATAGGACTGTCATAATGCTAAATGCTTGGCTGGAAATACTTTTGTTTTGATGGTACCTTTCACTAATTCAAAGATCCATTTCAACTCTTGTTTATCATTAGTACTTGCATTTGGGATTGTACACTCATTTTAGCAAGCTGGAAATTGGTGTTTTGGACTATCATAATCATTTTGACTTGGCTGGAAATCATTCTTAGTTTGGCAGTCCTATCTTCATGAAAAGTGGATTGATTGGGGTCTATGTCAATGTATGTCGGTTGTAAAAGAGGTTGACTTTGTACGATATGATGATAACTTCCCATCAAAACCACTAACATGCGTCAACCACATGCATAATTGAAATGAAAACGTCCCATAATGATAACGTCCCATAAAAATTGTTCTTCCTTGACAAATAAAAAATAAAACAAGTTCATGAATATGTGTCTTTTATAATGATCTATTGAGCACTTGCAATTTTAATGATCTATTGTACTTGATGCAATTTTAACGATTTAAGGGTTAGCATGCATAACCTAGGGTTTAGAATCAATGAGGAAACCCTAACCCTAATCCTAACTGGAGTTTAAAGGTTAGCATGCATAACTTAGGCTTTATAATCAATGAGGAAACCCTGATAGGTAATATCCTATTTAGGTTATCCCTATAGCCTTCTTAGTACCCACCTATCATAGCCTAAGGGCATTTCCTTGCCTTCCTATCTTACCCATTCACTTCGTATCTTGTCATCCCTATTGATCCTTCCTTTGGTAGTGACATGTTCTCTTTGGGTGTACAATCATGGTTTGAAGGGTCATTTTGGCTAGCAAGTTCTTTTTATTTCAGAGGATTTTCCTTAGTCATCATCTTGATGGCCTACACAAGTGCATGATGACCTATCCAAAGGTTTGCACTTAGGATATCTAACAAAATAAACACAATTAAAGTTTACTTAACAAATTCAACCCAAAATTATCTCAAATTAGCATGCATAACCAATGCTAGAATCTACCCAATCATAAAGATAATATAAGCTAAAATTCAAATCTCCAAGTACACAATATTTGGACAAATGAAATAGTTCTTATGTATATGTATATATATATATGATATCTATGTATATATATTTGGAGACCATAAGAGAATCTATCCCCAAACTATCATTGTTGTCATTAAGGTATCCACACTATAATTGTTTTCCTCGTTAAAGTTTATAAACCCTAATCATCTTTCATCATAGAAGCACATGGCATTTCAGGAATTCTGGCACCAGTTTCGACTTCAACATTTATATCCTGGGATGATTCCTCAAACCCTGGGCCTTTGACTATTGCATCAACATAAGCACCAAGACCTCCATGGAAAGTCAACTAAACTTAAAAATATCTTCTTCTAAGCAAGGAATCAAAAGAAGCTCAATACTTATCAAGCTAAGTTTTCCATGGTATTTCCCTAACCTCCATGTATCACAGAAGAAAAATACTGCAATATCACCAAAGACATTAGCTCTTTTCTTTGTATCTTCTATAGGTTTGGAACCCTAATTCTACCTCCTTTGGCTTCACAACAAGAGATATATATTCTATAATACAACCATCAATTCCTCTAGTATTATATATTCTTCTCCAAGGTTTACTTACATATATAAACCCTAGTTTCCTCATGCATATCCAAGTTTCCCCATGTAATTCATTCCTCTTGTAGTTGTGTACCACATCTTCTTGTTCCTAATGCTCCTCGACATATGTGTCAGAGGTGGTTACAATGCTCAATGCTTATCCTCAATATGTGTGCCAAGGTGGTTACTATGCTCATTTTCTTCTCCTCAACATGTGTGTGATAGTGGTCATTATGGTCCAATACTTCACTTATCTTCATCCTAATATAAAAAGGAAACCCAACAAAATAAACCCTATTCCAAGTGTACGTTAACACCATGAAGATACATCCCTTATGGCACTCTTTCCAAGCATATAACATATCCAGAACCTCTTATTACAACAAATTACAACATCAATAAATCTACTGAGAAATACCCTAGTTTATGAAACCGAAGCACATTGAAGTCATTGGGCCATGACAACATGGTGGAGAGGGACCAATAGAAGTAATGGCATGCTAGGATACCAACGGAGTCGATGGCTCATTGATCCGACCTTCGATTGTCGAGTTATGTCGAGTTGGAAGTTGCATGAAAATGTTGTTCAGGGACACTTGGCTAGTCTCAGTTCGGGAGTGAAAATCCAAATGGAGCAGCAAGATTGCATTCCATTGGATTTGACAGGTGTGTATGGCCAATTTCGATATGGGAATACCACCAAGACTAGCACGGTGGAGGGTTTTGTAGAGTTGACCCACCAATGCGAGAGTTGCATTGAAGGAAATTGAGCAAAACCCTAGTTTATGAAACAAATGCACATTGAAGTCACTGGGCCATGAAAATGTGGTGGAGAGGGCCCACTAGAGGTAATGGCATGCTAGGAGACCAACGGAGTTGACGGATCATTGATATGACCTCCGGCTGTCGACATATGTCGAGTTGTAAGTCGCATGAAAATGTTGTTCAGGGACACTTGGTCACTCTCGGTCCAGAATGACAAGTTAATTGTTGGGCATGGTAAGAGCATGATTAAAACATTGAAGAAGGAATTGAGAAGTCAATTTTCAATGAAGGCTTTGGGTCCAAAACAATAAATATTGGGCATGATGATTATACGTGACATAAGGAATAAACAATTGTCATACTACTCAGGTGTCATACTCCATAGTGAGCAAGTCCAACTCTGTTATCTCTGGAATATGATTTGCTTTCCATCAATGTGGAAGGAGGTATACTATCTCATATTTCTACCGCCACCTATGTCCCAATTGGAACACTTAATATGTAAGCAAGCAAAAAACTATATTTCTCCAAAAAGAGATAAAATAAATGTTACTTGGAAAGACATACTCCAACTTGTCCCAGAAGACTTAAGATGGGTGTATTTAGCTATGGTATATGACAGAAACTGTATCTCTTAAACATGAACAACTCTTTGAACTTTCTATGTGTTATACCTTTTGCTTTCACATTCAATTCTAATTATTGACTCAAATAGAAGAATGATAAACATTTACTAGAATAGAAATTAAAATTTAGATATGGAAGCATAATGCACAAGTCAAATACACTTACTCACATGCTTAAGCCTCTTGCAAAACTCGCCATAGAACATTGAACGGGGATCCGATAGACGAACCGTTGGTTCCATTGGGATAGTGGCAAGGGATTATGGCTAAGGTGGCCTCCCACCCGACTTTGCATGATATGGGCATGCCTCCAGGCCATATTTTGAAAACTAGGGTTTTTCTCAAGTGGAGTGTAAGCACAATTACCCAATATCATTCAATAAAGGCATCTGGATCCTCTCTGTTGCTAATTTCATCCATCAATCTCTTATTCTCTGAATGAGGAAAGAAGTAATGTACCTTGGTTTAGTTCTTGGTTGACATTGTCTGTAGATGGATGTTCATGCCAACGATCAAGTTTGTGAAGTGATAGACCACAAAACTTGGTCTGTAATCCATGAATACATGCCCACTAGTTCTTCTTGATTTCCCATCTAGTGTAAGATATTCACCCTCAACCACCATCAATCCAATAGGAAATTTACTGCCTTCATCATCAAACAATGATCCATTCAGGATTTGCTTACCTCGAATGCATCGTGCCAACCAATAATCTGTGCCCCATTCATTGTCTTTCAGGGAAACAACTGCATATATGTGTCCTGGTTGTACAAGATCTTAGATATGGTCGTAGAATATCGAAATCACTGACTGGACCTCCTCTAAGTGGGTTTTTCACCGACTACACGTGGGTCTACTACAAGTGACACACAATCCCAATCATCAACCCAATCCGTGCATTCGCATTCATCCCATTCACCACTGCTACAAGGGATACAAAAGCGAGCAAGTTTATGTGTCCATATTTCAAATAGGTTTTTTTTTTAGCTTTGGAACGAATGAAATACATGTGTTCCTTATACTATGCCACAACTATAGTAAGGTGATCGATCTATGTCAACCACATGCCAAAAATTCTTGACTAGCCTTCCTACCCCTGTTGATGTATGTTGCACTTTAGTTCGGTCTGAAATTGTTGCAGAGAACCATTGAACTCTGGATTCTGCATCTTTGATATGGGGGTTTTTGGTAAAAATCATCTCCGTTCGTAGTGTGGTCTTGATGCATGCACCATCCTCATCATGCTCACCTTTTTTGTTCTCGGTCTCAAAGTAGTTCCATATATGCGGTACATTATAAGTATTATGTAACATAATCATCCATTGGAAGACTCGAGAATTTTTGAACTGGCCCGCACAACCATCTAACCATATCCAATGTTGATCCATCTATATATCTACCTCCTTTAGCTCATCATAGAAAATTCAAAAATAGTGTTGCACACAATGCAGATCATGGAATCTATCATCACTTATGTAAAATTTTGTCTCCTTATATATTATCCTGTTGTTAATGTTGCTCTCAGGGCCATGCCTATACGTAATATGTACCATGATGCTAACTTGGTCGGAATGGTAGTATTGACTCTGAATTTCATTTTGTGGCTAAAGGGTGTAGTTTTCTACAAAATCCACAATTGACAATATGGTCCAATGGGAAAGTTGTCCCTACATTTTTTATACTGCTCATCCTGCCATCGTGCTACATGCACATGTTGAACATATTGCTCTTTTTTCTTGTAGAACTCCATCAAAAAATCTTGTAGATCTCCATAAAAAAATAACATACCCGTACTTGTTGCCATGAAAACAAGGGTCGTATTAGAATGTGACCTTTAAATAATGTATATGTAGAAACTGAACATGTAAGAGGAAAAACATGCAATAATCATTCACACCTGTAACTTCAGCAATGCAATATTTATACTTTCCTTGCTCATATTTCCAAATTGATGCTCATCGCTTCCATGAATACAACGGTTCAAAAGAGGAAACCCACTGCACTTGGAACAATTACCATATAGACATGATTTTCCATAGTATTTTTGTCCTTCATGCCTTGGACACATGATGCTGGCGATAAAATCTATCGATGCATTCGGTTGTATTACAGATTCATTGCATCCCTGCTCAAGGTTAGTATGCAAATCACAAAATATATTTTTATATGTGTCATACAAATATTCATATTCTACATGGTATCTACAACAACATGTGTTTCCATCAATGCATATATGAATATAACATGGTTTATATTTCTCAAAGGACCTTTGTCCTAGGTTTAGTTGTGTGTGCTCATTCCTGAATTTCTCATAGAGTTTTGTCTGTGTTGTGTCAAGGAAGTGTTTGACATGGGGTTCACATTCAGTAGAACCTTTTCTCAGCTTTAGCAAATCTCTTTTATTAGATGAAGGTCCAATATGATCATGCCAAAAATTTTGTACTAAGTCCTTAACAACATCAATTAGCTTCATATCTCGATGAGACAACCTGCCGACCAAATACCAACAATATTTTCCACCTGGAGTCTGCAAATTTTCTCTTATAACAGAGTACTTCAAAGCAATTTTTCTATTTAATTTAAATATCTGAGAAGTTTGTGAAAGGAGGCGACATTTCCGTATGGACTTTCTTACAACTGATTCTGATAACACACGATGAGCCGCACAAACATCTTTAGTACAGGACATCTTCCCAATCGCATTAAAACCAGATTGGATATTTCTAACAATATGATTTTTATCCTTTGAACTTCTAACCATGTTTATGCCCAAAATTCTCCTAACAACAACTAAACAATTTGACTTTAAAAAAAATAGTAATAATTGGCATTTACTCGCATCGCCTTTGGATTCAAAATATTGCTTCTTTAATTTGCTACATTTCCAATCGATAGTGCGTTTGGGTAACTTACCTTCAAGGCCTGACAGAAAACTTTCATCCACATGGATACATCTAGGAGTCATTTTTCTTGTAGTAGACAGTCGAGGTAGGGAAGGTGGACATGAGCTACGGATCCCAGGGCTTCTTTGTTGTGGTGCCTCATTCACATGTCGGTCCATATTGGGAGTGTGTTGGACATGGTTGTGGTCTTCTTGGAGAGATTGCAAATTAATAATTTCTCCCAGGTCCAACGCTTCATACTTAGTGTCTCTCAATATACCTATTTCTTCAAGAGCTTCAATGTGACTTGTTGATGGATTGTTGGTTGGAGACTATGTTTATGTTGGAACTTGATTTGTGTCTGTTGGACGCAACTGCTTCACTCGTGGTTCTAAAGTAGAGGTTGTTATGTCATCAACTCTATTAGGATCAGTCACAGTATCAATGGAAATATTTGGACCATGTCTCACTCTCTCCATTTCCAACTTGAGATTTTCTCTTACCTCATTTTCCTTTTCAATGGGAATATTCCTTCTAGTTTTTCTTGCTTTGTTACGTGAGTTTCCCATCTGCAAAAGCTTCTTTATCAAAACTATGAGGTCTACCCCTGCATAAGAAGCAGTAAGTAAGGTATTAGTTCCATTATACAAGAAACATGATGCGTTCCAACATAATTAACTAAATTACAGATATGTTAGTATGGTAATTATTGGCATTGATACATAAACACTGATTAAAGGTTTCTCTTTATGTTTGAACCAAAGTTTCATTTCTATACTCTATTTGAGTCAAGTAAAGAGATTCAAGTTTGTAGGTATTACAAATATAGGAATATGACTTCCTTTGTGTTCAAAAAGTATTGGAAGTCAAAAGAAGATGAGTGAAATATTCTTCATTTCCAACACCTTCGGACGCGATGACATTGCACATAATATGCCACATTAGTTGTGAGGGAAGACACAAGTTGGTGTTTGGATGTCTTGGGAATAAATTGAATAAATTACACTCATTAAGTTAGAAGTTAACTATTAAGAGAACAAATTGACTAATTACACAATGAGGAGGTTGCAAATCCCTCGAAAAAAGGTGAAATCATTGAGGTAGAGGAATCCCTGTCAAGCTCAAAGGCATGTTATGATAAATCTAGAATGAAGAGGAGAGCATGGCCAAGTTGGTGAACTGTTCAATATGGACCCTCTCCCATGAATGCTTCCATGTTTTTTATACAAATTGAAGAGTCTCAATAGAGAACCTCATCTATGCCATCCTTGTGGGAAATCAAAATGTATTCATGTGCAAATGATTATTGGTCTACATTGCATACTTCATCTTGTTATATAGAGAATATGGACAACTTGGTGAACTATTCAATATGGACCCTCTCCCATGATTACTTAAAAGTTTTTTTTTTTAATTGAAGAGTATCAAGAGATGACTTCATCTATGCCATCATTGTGTGAAATCAAAATTTATTCATGTGCAAATGTAAATTGGTTAACATTGCATACTTCATCTTGTATGGAGAATATGAGACTTGTTTAGATGTGAAGTTGGGATTTATTCGTGAGAAATTAAATGTTGTCTATGAGAGAGATATTGCTGTTGGCATATCATAAAACATAAATCAATGAAATGATATGAAGGCTTGTGAATTAAAACAATCATTTACAATTCACCATACCTATTCAAAATGATCTCTTGTTGCAATGAAAACTTGTAGTTTGGATCTTTCCACTAACTTCCAAGACCACTGAATATGTTTGTTAGATTCCAAGAGTGAACTTTTATCCAATAGATCAAAGAGTGGTGATGGAGTGTGAGCCAAATTGTAGAGTTCAGGAGCACAAAATGTGCGAACAACTATAGAAACCCCACGAAAACTGGTAGCGATCCTGGTGTTGCAGTTGCAACAACTTTCCAAAAAAAAAAAAAAATTTTTAGGGCCCCCCTTATATTTTAGTTTTTTAAATGGATTAGAAAGTCTAAATTCTTCGAAATTTTTTTTCCCATGACTTGAAATTTTGAACAAATTTAAATTTTGTGTATCGGATGCACAGTTAATTGTTTTTTCGATGCATCGGATGCGCAGTTGACTAGCTAGCCGATGTTCCCATTGGAGGCATTCTGAAGTCTTTCTTCGATGTATCGTATATCATTTCATCTATTGCTTCGGAATATTTTCTCCGATGTATCGGAAGCTTAATCCAAAGCATTTTCAATGTACCGAGTTTTCAATTGCCTAATGTTTTTCAGTATCCATCAAGGTTTTGTAAACTATTTTTTGCAATTTCGGTGGTTTCTTCTGGATTGATTCGAGCGCTTAGTTGTTTCCCTGGACGATGTTGCGGAGGCATAGTGCGATGTTAATCTAACGCCTTTCCATAGTCATCTCCGATATCAAGGTGTGTTTAGCTATTTTGATTGCCGATAAAGGTTTTTTACACTTCAACGTTATCCGCTTGATCTCTCGGTTACGGTCTGCCGAAGACATCCGACGCTTCACATCCGATCACAAGTTCTCTTCTAATATTGACTTGTTGCTCTCTTTTTCCCGCCCGTTAACCTATCCAATCCTGCTTTCAAGCTTATAAATCCTATAGAAGTTATGGATATGGTCATTGTTCACCGTATTTGTCTCCAGTAGGAGCTGCGTAGCTGTCATCGTCTGAGAAAATCGTTCACTGGTGGGAGTCACATTCGTCCAGGTCATCTGCAAGGTTTTTTCCAGGTAGGATTTCCTCCAATATTGTTGTTTAGCATTGTGTTTTACTATCGTTTGTTATTTTCTTATCCTGTGGGGTTTTATTTCGAAGTGTGGTGGTCATTTTCTTATATATATAGCATTCGCCCTGCTTGTTTTGTGGACACCATTTTCACATGCTGACCCATTTTCTCTTCTATTTTCGCCAGCCTTGGTTATGGTTGTTATTTCATGCGGCCATGAATGATTATTCTACATTTGTTGAGAGAAAGAGGGAAGGGTGCAAATGAGTGTTTCACCATTTGCATCGCTCCCTCATCCCCTTCACCATTTTAGGGAAGTTCCGCAGCTGTTGTTTGAGCGACGTTAGGTTTTCATGGGATGCCGGAGGGTTTTTTTAGTAGTAGGTAAAAAGCGGGCTTAGGGGTTAACAATCCA
Organism: Pseudotsuga menziesii; assembly: GCA_001517045.1. NCBI lineage: Eukaryota > Viridiplantae > Streptophyta > Pinopsida > Pinales > Pinaceae > Pseudotsuga > Pseudotsuga menziesii. The sequence continues at coordinate 59,750 of LPNX010329695.1, forward strand.
TTTTTTCGAAGGGGACACAAGGGCATAGTGAAATGTAAGGTTTTCCTAGTAGAATTTTGTTTACAGATTTGGGTCCGATACGGTTTTGCAAGCTTGGTGGTTTTCTTAATTTTGCATACAGAAAGCCCTTTTGGTTTGATAAAATAAAAGTTGTTCAGCATGCATCTCGATGAGTTGGTAATGTTCTGGTTATTTTTTTTGTTGCTTTCAATATATAGTTTGCTATGGGTAAGTGGACTAGATTTATTTTGCATGATCAATACAGGCCCATCATCAACACAACAACATGCCACAGAAGCAGAAAATTTGTCAATATTTAGACACTTAGGAGTTAGGTAAGATCAACTTGTGTAATATATCCGCTAGGTGAAAGTATGTTTCTTTAGTATGTATTAGTATGCATTTGTAAATATTATAATCCGACAGTCACGATATTTTATAGACATAGAGTGATCCGACGGTTCAACTTCTCTTAGATCATACCTACCATTGATCCATGCCTTAGTTGATTGATTATGAGAAGCTCATGTAACTTTCTTTCTTTTGCATAATAAATTGCTCCAAGTAGCTATTTGGCTGGGGCCATGGACTGTTTCCCTCTTGAGGGTTTTAACCATGTGACAAACATCGGCATGTTAATCTATGATCTATTTGTATGCAGCGGTTGCTCAAGGTGTTAGGTATTTTGGGAGTACCTTGTGTACCCAAACATGGTATCAAAGCGTTTATGAAGAGCCGCTTTCGGTTTTGATAAAGATCTGGAACTGGTGTTGCTGAAAATTTGAAAGGGTTTCTGGTTCTAGATTCTCTATGAATTTGTGTCATATGGGAGCTATTCCATTTCATTCGGAGCACCATTTCCATTGGGAAATAGTTTTCATTTCACCGAAAACAAATTTTCGTTTGATCCAGAAACACCCATTTCGGCAAATCTGAAAGTATAATGTTACAGTGACGGATTTGTTTGATTTTTTATTTTTACTCTCTCATATTTTATTAGTTTTATTATTAGATCTTTATTGTTTTAGTCTCAGACTGTTTCCTTCCCTGACTGCATATGCTCTTTGCCGTGCACCTTGTGCGATCGCAGTGAATCAGAAACAAAAAGGGAATTTTTTTCTTGTCTTCTTGGCTATGTATGCTCTTTTTCATGCACCTTGTGCAATCATAGAAAATCAGAAACAATGAGAAAACTTGAAAAAGTAGACTTTCCTGGTAAGCTAACCAAGATCTAACCCCATTGTGTGGAAATTTTTCTGTTTTTTTTTTTGTGATTTGCAGAAAAAAGAGGGAAGGACAAAGAACAAGAGAGAAGAGTTAAAAAAAAAATTCCCCTTCCTCTTTCCATTCTTTTACGTACCTTTTAAACTTATCTCACTTGGTCCAAAGTTGCTTTATTCCTTAATAGGTCTCGAGTTCAAGTCTTATTAAGCTATTTTTTAGTGCATGCAATTTCTATTTTCAAGTTACTTTATTTTAAAATTGCATCTCACTTAAATAAAATAAAATAAAAAGTGAGTCACTTAAGTCTATTGTAAAAGTGAACATCACTTATTCTACAAAAGTGATTCAATTAAAAACAAATTTATGGTACAATGATTGTCAAAGGTTGATCTTGGGAAGAGGGGGGTTCTTTTTTTTTAGTTGGTCAAGTTAATATCTGCCACATCACTATTGGGGACATCTTCAACATTTTCTTTGATCAAGCATAACTTCATCATCCAGAATCAGTTTTCAGTGCCTTTTTTTTAAAACCGCATATTGTTTCGAGCTCTTTGAATCCAGATAATTAGTTTCTATTATTTTACAGTATGGCTGCCCCTTGTGATATTATACTTACAATTTCTAACTACTTCTCATGGAAATATCGTATGGAGGATGTTCTGTGAAGTTGGGGACTTGTTGCAGCTACAATTGTTTTCCCAATTTTTTGAAATTTTGGACCCTCTTAATTTTTATCTTGCCTAGAATTGTTCGGATCCATGAACTCTGTTTTTGTTTTCCCTCTGCTACAAGTTTGGATTGTTTTGAGGTCAATTGTTTTCGTGCTTTTCGGAAAATTTCTTATGTCTGAAACTATTTGAGTTGTGGAATTTGAAGATTGGATTTAAAATGTTTCCCTTTGATCTATGATTTCTTTCTTTGATATCGGAAGTCTATTTCTTGTTTTCATCGCTGTTTCGGAGGTGAAACAAATTTTTTTGTCGCTACCCGACCGAAAGTCTGTTGGAACTTAACGTTTTCAGTTTGGTTGTTCGAAATTCATTTAACCATGCATCGGAGCCATATTTCCCTACGGGGCCGCCGTTGCGGAAGCTAAATGATGATTTTTTTGATGGATAGCTTTGACTGTTCCGATGTTGTGATGTTATTATTTCGACTTGCTTTTGCACTATCGGAGGTTGGTTGAAGTTTGAGTCAAGGTTTTTTTTTTTTTGATCTTTATGAAGCCGCCGTTTTTGGAGATGAGACAAGCTTTTTAGACCACTGTACAACCTTAAGATTTTTTGAGCACTTAACGTTTTCACAATTTTTCTGCGCCATATCGAAAAGTTTTTTAACTTTGGTTGAAGGTGGTAGTCTGATTTCCTTCCGCCATTGCGGTTCCCAAGAAAACTAAGTGTCCGCCATTGTAACTGCTCCACTTGCCGATGTTTTGTTACAGTTTTCGCTGATATGTTTATTTGCCATGGAGCTCGTAGTCTTTTCATCTTCCACCATTGCAGTTGTGTAATGCGCTAACCTCCCGACGTTATGTTGTTTCGTTCGCCGACAAGGAGTTTCCACCCGATGCTTTAGTGTTTAGTCTTTCTGACGTCGTTAGACTTCATGGTTTTGCAGAACTCGTTGTCCATCTAAAGCCCGCCGTCGCGGCTGTTAATTAAACTATCGTACAGATGCTCTAAGGATTTTTCCAGCTGGTGAAGGTTTTTTTTCGCCTATTATGTATGTGTTTTTACCCTGTTTTATGGGCAGTGGAGGTTTCATTTTCTATCATTTTGAAGGTTTTCACAACGAGAGCGTAGTACAGGGCTTGATTTGACGATCAGTTTATTGTTAGTATGGTTTACATTTGTTGAAAAGATGTAGTCCGAATTAATGATTAATTTTTGTTGTAACTGCAGATAGACTCAGAATATTCTTCAAATTACTACTGCAAAGAAGACTTAGCTGAAGGACAACCCAGAAGGAAGTTGGATGAAAAATGATAGGAAGAGACATTCTGAGATCAACGGGATCTTAAAAGGGACAAATAAAAGGCAAAGTGGAATCGGTAGCAATAGAGGCCTGGGCTTGGAAAAGGTTTAGTAGTTACTGAGTTGCTCCCGTTATATGAAGTACTCATGAGACTAAATCCGAAATGTAACGTATTTCCTGAATCATGAGCACTCACAAACTGACAAACTGTGAGATTGTAACGGCCGGGGAAGCCGAAAGGTGAGAGGGCGGGGGCAACCCAAAGGTTTTTTTTTGTATAAAGATAGGAAAGTTAGAGGGAATAGGGGCTTTTTTCCCAGTTATATTCATGACGACATATTGTAAGAAGAACTATTTCCTTTTGCAATAGAGAATTACAGTTTGCCTGTTGGAGAAAGCTTAGTGGAATGTTCAAATGTTATGCTATGGATTTGTTGAAGGGGAACTATTTCGTTTTCAGCTTTGTGTCAAGTAATTGTGAGATCGTTCTAACTCTTTGAACCTATGTTCTAGTATGAAGGATCTCTAGTTATTTTATGAAAAATTTCCACTATGAGTAATGAATGTTGTTCATAAACAATTGGCTATCTGGTTGTTCAAATATATTTAAATGTTCATGTGTTTTGAAAGAAGTGTCAGCTATCTGTGATTTTTCATAATGCATGCACAAAATACATTACTCATTAAGAAGTGATAATATTGCTCCCTAGGGATAGGTTAGGTAGTTAGTTTTAATTCTTTGCTGTGTGTGATTTAGATGCAAGAGAGTCTAATATGAGAGGTAAGAACCTACGCATCACATTGTGACCACTCCTTGCATTCTCAATCAATCTGCATCTTTAGCTAGGCACTTGCATATCATACTTAAAGTCAAAAATACAAAAATATATACGGTGGACCGTGCCGCAACCGGTAAAACCTTTTATTTTTGTTACTTGACCTATGGTAGTTAGACCGCAAACTGAATGGATTCCCTACACCAAATAGTCATGGGCTAGTTGGGAACGTTGACTAGGGAGAATCCCTTGCTATTGTCACCTGCGAATTTCTAGGCCTCAACAATTTTTGGCGCTAGAAGGAGGTCCGCCACTGCATGGCTGGCCAAGGAAACCCATTTTCTCAAGATTATTCCACTGGTGACAGTTCAGAAAGTAGTTTGTTTCCCAATCCAATTCCTGAAGAGAAAGGTAAAGAGCATTTGTATTATGTGGACAACGAAGTTGTTAATGATCTGAGAAGACACACTAGGGAATATGTGAAGAAGATTGGGGGATTACCGATTATTCTTGAATTTCTCAGAAGATAATATAAGAAGAAAGACCGTCCCATCTTGGAAGATTCAGTGTTGGTTGGAGATTTGGAAGAACTTGTAGAAAGAGCCTTGCAGGAGGTGGTTCAACCTTTAAATCAAGTGGGCCCAAATACACCTTATTGTTCACCTGTTCATACTCTTGTTCATTCACCACCTCAATCTACACCCAAACTCATGGCAGGCGTAAATGAAAATCAGCCACCCAACCCACCAAATCCACCACCTGCTTGGAAAGCTAGATTACCTTTAAACCTAACACCTTCGTTGCGCGACTTACCTCAAGCTTTTGAGAAGATGCTGCCTAAGTTTGATCCAAATGAGAAGATGTTAGTAGATGACCATTTGTAAATTTTCTATTTGGAAATAGAGGGATTAATTGTTGGGGAATATGAGGATGTAGTTTGTAGACTTTTCCCACACACCCTTAAAGGAGCAGCAGCATCATGGTATTTCGGTTTTCCTGCAAACTCTATCCTAGACTGGGATACCTTTGAAAGGATTTTTAGGAGTAAGTATGCAACCCAAAAAACTCATGCAGCTTTCATGAAAGGACTATGCGCCTTAAAGAAAGAAAGAAAAGAGAAGGTGCATAGTTTTACCCAAAGATTCATAGCTTATCTTAAGAATTTTTCTGAAGCTGACAAACCCTTGGATAAAGTTCTGATTAATTATTATACCTCAGTTCTAGGACCCAAGTTGGCCATGTTTTCCAAAATGAAGGCAAAACCTATGCTAGCAGAGACTTATGAAGAAGTGGAGAGAGTAGAGGCCGAAAAAGAAAGCATCGAGGATTATCCTGAACGGTCAGGAGAAAAAAATGTTGGGAGGAAAGCTTTGTTATTTGATAAGCCTAAAGAGGAGCAATCACCAGATTTCAAAGGAATGGCAAAGATGACGTAGAATCTCTCTAGCAGAATCATAGACTTGGAAAAGGAAAAGGAAACCCAAAATTTCTATAAGCCTTATTACAAGAAAAGGTAAGATAACAATCAATACCAACCCCCTCCGCACAGCCTTGCATCTATGAACTTAACGGAGGTAGGAATGGATAACTCTTGCACTTTCCACCAACAAACCCATTCTAAAAAGAATTGTCCTCAATGGATAAATTCAATGACGTTGGTCATGAATCAGCTCTTGGATTCCAAATTAACTGAAGACAACGATGAATAAGGGAAAGACAACAATAAATCAACAGAAAAACAGGAGGATGAGGCCATGGTTTTATGGGACTGTGTATCATTGTTTGATGCTGATGAAAAAAAGGATCTAAGACACAAGGACATCCTGGAAACAAACACAACGACAAGAAGCCAGGGGTTGATTAAGGAAAATAGTCTTATGCTCCCAAATATTAAGAGACTTCAAAATAATGTTAAGAAATTTCAAGACAACTCCTCAACTAATAAAATTATGGAATTTACCATCACCAGTCAAAGTCCTAGACAGATCAACATGCCTACTAAGCCCAATGAAGAAAAAATAAATAATGTTAAACCGAATCTCATAGAACATAAGATGGATTATGAGATTGTGGAGGATATCAAAAAGGTAAGGGAAAACATCTCATTATATGAAATGTGCAATGTATCGTAGCAAAAATAAAAGCTATTAAAAGCACTTAAAGTATCAGAGGAGAGGCTGCCCATTGACAATCAGACCCAAGTAGAAGAAATTGGTGAAGCAAGTATGGGAGGTAAGCCTAAAAGCAAGAATCCACCTTTTCTCCTTACTTTTGAAATCTTCAACCATAATGTACATAAATTCCTAGTAGACTCGGGGGCATCAGTCAATGTCATGCTGCTCTCGGTCTGCAAAAAGATAAATGGACAACCTAAACCATCTACGTGGAGGGTCATTCAGTTGGATAGAACGAATGTGAAGGTAATTGGGGAAATGGAGGATGTTCTCGTTCGCTTATCTTCAAATGATAAGGTGAGTCAATTCATTGATATTGTGGTGGCTGACATACCAGAAGCTTATGGACTTGTTTTGAGCAGAGATTGGTCGGCAAAGCTGAACGGATATTTTTCCTTGGATTGGTCACATCTGTGGCTACCATATAAAGGAAGACCAAATCAAATTAAAGTTTTGAGGGATCCCCACACAATGTTACTCAGTTCGAAGGTAAAAATGAACCAGTAGATTCTGTTTTGGGAAATTACTTTATTGAGCTAGAACCAGGAAATTATCAAGTGAAAGAAGCCAGCGATACATCAGACACTCAGCCTGATCTCCTTCAATTTTCACAGGCTGATGAAATTGATTGTAAAATAGTAGAATTAGCTGTAGATGTAGATGTAAATTCTCGTACAATAGTGTTTAGCAATTTTTGGACGCTTTTCTTTGATGGTTTTAAAAATTTAGAGGGTTCAGGAGTCGGCTGTGTCCTGATTGACCCTAAGAAAAACAAACATTTTCTTTCATGTATATTAGAGTTTGAATGTACCAATAACAAAGCTGAATATGAAGCATTAGTTCAGGGATTAAGGAAAGGAATAAGTTTATCAGTCTTTTCAAACAATACAAAGATGTTTTTTCCTAGACGTATGAAGATCTGAAGACATATGACACCAATATTATTCAGCATGTTATCCCCATCAGATCTGGAATCAAACCTTATCAGCGGCCTTTAAGGAAAATGCATCCAAAATTAGAACCTTTAATCTAGAGTGAAGTTAAGAAATTATTGGATGCTAGGATTATCTTCAAGGTTAGACACTCGGAATGGGTTTCAAACCTGGTACCGATTGTTAGCACTCAGAATGTACTCAGGTTGTGAAAAGGTAGATCCCGAGGTAACAGCAAAAACCACTTTAGAATGTATTTCTGACCTAATACAATCAGAGAGGGATCTCTCACTATTTACAAA
>LPNX010329695.1:90894-103785 GCA_001517045.1 Pseudotsuga menziesii
CTCGAAAGAAAATGTAAATCAAACCAAAATTGAAGAAACAAAAATCTGACTTAACACATATCATACTTAAAGTCAAAAATACAAAAATATATATGGTGGACCGGGCCGCAACCGGTAAAACATTTTGTTTTTTCTTACTTGACCTACGATAGCCAGACTGCAAACCGGATGGATTCCCTACACCAAACAGTCACGAGCTAGTTGGGAATGTTGACTGGGGAGAATCCCTTGCTATTGTCGCCTGCGAATTTCCAGGCCTCAATAGGACTTTTCAGGATAACCTTAGGGAAAGAAATAGAACCCACTGATGATGATAAGAAAATTAAATGGGTAAATAGATGTGATGAAGCTCGTGGATTGATTGGGATGTTAATCTCTACTGATTTGCGATTCCACATATCTGGAATTGGTGAACCTGATAAAGCTTGGGAAAAGTTGGAATCTGTGTTTGGTAAAAACAATGAAATTCGAGGTCATCAAATTGAGAATGAGTTGATTTATTTGAATCCAAGTGACTTTTCATGCGTTCAAGACTATTTATCTAAGTATAAAACTCTTATGCTCTTATGTGAAGAATGCAAGATTAAGAAAGAAGACAAACAATGTATTTATAATATTCTTTCCAAACTTGGACCTACATATTCTGTTTTTGTATCTACATTCTACTCCATGAAAGAATCCTTAACTGTAGCTAGCTATCAAGAGCCTAGTCTTGAATCCTTTTGTGATTCCTTAATTAGAGAGCAAGATAAGCTCATTCATATTGGAATAATTAACAATGCAGATACATTTGGGAAAGCCTTATTATCCCAACATAAAGAAAAGTCCAAGCCTCCCAAGAAATAGAATTTTTGCAATCATAAGCCAAACAACAAGAGTCCCAAACCCTCTTAGTAAGCTCCTTTGTTATAAAATGACAAAGGATCCAAACCAAAATGAAAGAAGACTGAGCATCATTGCAATTTTTGTGGAAAAGATAATCATGATTAATCTAAGTGTTTCAAGAAGATGGGAGCCTTAGAAGCAGCAATGAAGAAGCATCGCATCAGCTTAGATTCATCTTCAGAATCTACCTCTCATGGACATGTAGGTTAATCTTATACTGCATCTTCTTCTTCTACTTCTACTTCAAATGAATGGCTCATTGATTCTGGAGCATCTTATCATATGGCTAAGGATCAAGCCATCTTGTCTACTATGCATGAATGTAACACCAAGGAAATATTTGTTGGTGATGGTAGATCTCTAAGTGTTGTAGGATCTGGAACAGTTACCATAGAAAATGGTCATTTCAGTGATGTACTATGTGTTCCAAAAATTTCCTTCAATTTGTTATCAATCTATCAAATTACTCATCTGGGTGAAGGTAAAACTGTGACATTTACCCGTCACCAAGTTGTAGTCAAGGATTTTAAAAATCCTCAAAATATCCTTGCTACTGGAAATTCACAGGAAACAACAGCAAGGGATTCTCCCCAGTCAACGTTCCCAACTAGCTCGTGACTATTTGGTGTAGGGAATCCTTCCGGTTTACGGTCCGGTTACCGTAGGTCAAGTAACAAAAGGGTTTATCGGTTGCAGCCCGGTCCACCATGTATTTTTTACTTAAAGTATGATATGCACGTGCCTAATTAACAATGCAAAGTGATAAAGATGCAAAGATTAGTCACAATGTGATATGCATGTTCTTACCTCTCGTCTTAGAACTCACAAGCACCCAAATCATGCGAGAAAATAAATACTAACTAAACTATCTCTAGAGAGCTGGGTATTAATTCTTGACTAATGCACCCCTGTTCATGTGTTATGGCAAATCACAGATAGTTGTTCTTATAACCAAACATATAAACATGAATAAAAGTATGTATGATAAGATAGCTCATCAATAGTTCAAACTCCCATTACTCATAGTGGAAAAAACATCATAAAGGTACTGAAGAACATTTAGACAAGAACATAGGTTCATGCAATTAGAACACTCTTACAGCTAATGAGACATAGCTGAAAACGAAATAGTTCACATTCAACATCGCTCATTTAATCACATTGACACATTCCACATAGCACTTCCTCCAATAGGCAAAATTTGCAGTGTCTGGTTGTAAAATGAAATAGTTCCTCTTACAAGAATTAAGTTATAAGTTTTTTTAGGGAAAAATCCCTTTGTAAGTTCTAGCTTTCAAATATTTAAACTAAAACAGCAGACCGCTTGGGCTACCCCCAAACGTTTGACCTTTTGGTCCCTCAAAACGCTTCATCTTCCCATTTTATTTTCTGTACACATTCATGATTTGATTAGTAACTGATAAATATTTCGGGTCTGTGCCTTTGTCGTTATTCACTTTGTCTTTTCCTTTTTTGTCTTTCTTGCAATCCTACTGGCCACAGTTCGAACTTTTCCAAAACCGCCCGCTATGCCTTCGTGCCACGGTAGTCTGAAAAGTCCTTTGAGCCCACCTGCGATTCATCAAAGTGTATCTTTCATTGGGATTACATTCTAAAACAAAACGTCAAATTCTATCAATCAAATGGATGGTCAACAAGAAAGATCTTGCCTTGCATTACTGCTAACACGGCAGGGTAGACTTATCCACAGCCGCATAGGTGGGCCTAATAGGAAATGAGTGCTGTGAAACTCTTAAGCACGTAGGAGTCGAAAAAGTTAAGGCTTAAGTTGCGAGCGGGAAAAATTCAAATCGGAAGTGGGAAGGACAACGACATCGAAAACTATGTGATTCGCACAGGCACAATGGTGGAAAGAAAAAGACTACGGAGAAGTGACCTTCGCATCGGCGGCAGAGCGCTTTTCATTTCAGGTAGCTAGTTGGTTTGAGAGCCGCAACGGTGGAAGAAAAAAGGTTATGGACATGCGACTAGAAGGACAACACGCATCGGCGGGTGGAGTGCTTTATACATCGGGTGCTTAGCCGATTTGGGAGCCACAACGGCGGAAGGAGAATAGATAAGAACCTCTGATCGAATTGAAAAATACAAGTGCTAAGTGTTTGAAAACTCAAGAATTTAGCAAAGGTTAAAACTGTTTCACCTCTGAGACAACAGTTTTACAAGAATAGAAGGTCTGATTCAGCAAATAGCCTCAAAACCTACGACCCACAACAAATTTCAAACACCAGCAACTTCCAGAAACATAACGAGCGTTAATATTCAGAATCACTCAAAATTAAAGCATGACCAAGCAGGCTCACGAGTCCAAATGATTTAAAGCAACACTAAATCAAAAAGGGGGGGGGGATTTGAAAAAATTGGGGAGAACAGTTGCAGCTGCAATAATTGGTGACTACCTGGTGAACCTAGATCTCTGGACAATTTCTCCCTTAAGTAACAGACTGTTCAATAATGAACCACCATGTTGAATTCTTCTAGATGTATGGATTTCCCAAATGGAAAATATATGTACTTTTAATCATTGAGGGTAGTCCAATTTAGGAAAATGGAAATCAAGATTTCAAAGTCAAGATAACTCTTTCGAGGCCAGGAGTATGAGTTTCATTTTTACATTTGTCTTTGGGTAGCTTCCAGCTTGGACACCACAAGATCGTAACATCTGGTAAACAAAAATATTCATTTGTTCTTCATTCCCATGCCATTTTGCACTCTTTTGTGCTTTTGTACTTTTGTCATTTTTGAGTCCTCCTCATGCCTTTCTTTCTGAATTTTTATTCAGGTTCCTCTATCCATAGTGTCCTTTTGTGTGAGAGATGTATTTAATTTTCAGCTCATGGACGGAGAGGGACTTTTGGCAATTTTATACTCATATGATTTAGTACTTTGTTTTGATACACATTGCTTTCTTAGGAGTTTTGACTCTTCATATCCTTTTGGCTTTCAATTCTTGGCATGGGATCATTTATATATAATATGCTGTTTACCCTGCTTCCTTTCCATGGGTCTTTAGCTGTCACCCCTTAGGACATCCTTTAAGTGTGAGATGGATGGAGCCTCGAAATAGTATTCCAGACCTTTTAATCTTGAGTTACTTTACAGGGATTAAGTAGGACTTCAATGCGTGCATAGCCATTTAGGAAAACTGCTAAACTAGAAGAAATTCTATCACATAAAACCATGATACAAAGTCTCATAATCAAGGATTAGTTAGTCCAGAATTCTAATTCTCTCCATGCAACCAAAACTTGCTTCTTTTATTGAAATCAAACAAAAATTTAAACTAAAACAAAACCAAAACTCATGACTCAAAGACTCAAAAGATGACCAAGCCATATTATTTATATACAAGCTAGAAAAGCACAGATGAAACTCAGGAAAAATAAGGCTTGAGAACTAAAACATTTACTGGTAAGTTCTCTTCCCACCCTTGTAGGTCTTGTAACTTATAAGTGGAAGGGCCAAGATTTTCCACAATCTGGAAAGAACCTACCCACAACTGCTGGAATTTCGTGTGTTTCCCTTTCTCATCATGGGGGTGATCCCATTTGAGAACCAAATATCCTACCTCAAAGTCTTTGGTTCCTACCTTATGTTTGTCGAACCATCTCTTTATCACCTCTTGCTGTTTCTTAAAGTGCTCTCTGGCTTTAGATTGAGCTTCTTCTGCTTTCAGGAGATTATATATCGTTATTTGCAAAACTTCATCATCCGACCCTCTAGATTCTTGAGCTATTATGGAAGAAGGTAGCATGATATTGGGAGGAAGAATGGCTTATTTACCGTACACAAGGGTATATGGATACACTCCTATCGAAGACTTTGGGATGACTCTATCATCCAAAAGGGAGTTTGGTAGTGCTGAGTGCCAAATCCTCTGGTTTTCTATTACAGTCTTCTTTAAAATTCTAATCATATTTTTGTTAGAGGATTCAGCCAAGCCATTTCCTTGTGGATAGTAATTAGCAGAATAATGAAACTTTATTCATCTCTCATGAGTGAAAGCAGTTAATTTAATATATGAAAATTAAGTAGCGTTATCAAAGACTAAAGAAACTGGAACTCCAAACCTGGTCATAATATGGTCCTGTAGGAAGCTGATGACCTCGTCTTCATTTATCTTGAGCAGCGGGACAGCTTTGACCCAGCGAGTGAAATAATCAGTCGCGATCAGAATGTACTTGTGTTGCAAGGAGGAATTTGGTTTTATTTCTCCAATAATATCCAAGCCCCATTGCTCGAACGGCTCAGTGATCATCACAGGATTTAGGGGTGTTGCTGCTTTAGGTTGTCTCCCACTAGACCTTTGGCAAATATCGTGCTTCCTGACATGTGCGTGTGCATATTTGAAGAGCATAGGCCAATAGTAACCGGCTCTGAGGGTTTTGTGAGCTGTAGTATCTCCTGAATAATGTCCCCTAGCAGGCCCGTCATGCAAATCTGTCATTACTTTCTTCGCATCTTCTTTCTCTAAGCATCTAAGAAGAATTCTGTCATAATTTTTTCTGAATAATATTCCTTCAACAATTTGATAGGCAGCTGATTTAAGATGCAGCGCTCTTCTTTGCTTAGGATTCCAATGTTCTGGCAATAGACCTACCTGTAGGTAATGCACGAGGTCCCTATACCAAGAATCGGGAGATGTGAACAAAGGACATACATCCATCAAATGTAATTCAACCTCGTCTTCCCAGGTGTGTTCGTCATTGTTCTCATTTTCAGTCATCAGTTTGCACAATCCCTGCCCTTTAACTATAGAAGCTGGCTTGAATTTGAGGTCATACTCTTGAAGATTTGTTACCCAATTTCCCTTTCTTTCTCCTAACTCCTTCTGTACAAAAAGGGACCTTACAGCTGGGTATGGGACGATCACCTTGGTTCGATTTTTTAATATATAAGGCCTGAATTGTTTCATTGCTTTGAATACTGCGTAAGCTTGTTTATCAATGGATGGGTAATTTAATTCGGCCCCTTGTAGCCCAGTGCTCATGAAATATATTGGGAATTCATCCCCCCCATCTTCCTTTTAGGTAAGCATAGCTGTTAGTGAATCATCGGATGCAAAGGTATACAGAATAAAATCTTTGTCGAAATCTGGGCTTTTCAGGGAGGGTACGTGTGCAACAGCAGTTTTAATTTTGATGAATGCATTCTTCTCAATCTCAGTCCACTTGAACTGTGCATTTTGCTTCACCATCTGCTGCAGAGGCTTGACAATCTGAGCGAAATAAGGCACAAATCTTCGCATGAAGTTTATTGTTCCCATAAATGATTGCATCCCTTTTTTATTATGGGGCAAGGGAATCTGTTCAATGGCCTTGATCCTTTCCGGATCGATAGAGATTCCCTTCTTTGAAACTATGTGACCAAGCAGCTTACCCTCCATAACAACAAACACACATTTTTTTGGGATTGAGTGAGATGCCATATTTTCGACAGCGTTCAAAAATATACCTTAGATGGAACATGTGTTCTCCTCTCTTCTTTGAGAATATTGTAATATCATCGAGGTATATCACCACACTATGTCCAATCAAACCACGGAAGGCTATGTCCATAGCCCTCTGGAATGTGGCTCCATCATTTATAAGCCCAAAGGGAATTCTTCTGTATGCGAAAGTTCCCCATTTGGTCCTGAATGTTGTCTTCAACCTATCTTCTTCAGCTACTAATACTTGATTGTAGCCCGAGAATCCGTCTAGTAAAGAAAATAGTTCAGACCCTGAGACCATTTGTAGCAGTTGCTCCATGGGTGGAACAGGATAGTTATCTTTGTCCGAAGCACGGTTTAAATTCCTGAAATCCACGCATAGCCTGATTTCTCCATATTTTTTCCTTATTGGCACCAGATTTGAGACCCACTCAGAGTGTCTGACCTTAAAAATGATTCTGGCATCCAATAATTTCTTAACTTCATTCTGAATCAGCGGCTCCAATTTTGGGTGCATTTTTATTAAAGGTTGCTGATATGGTTTGATGCCAGCTCTGATGGGGATAACATGCTTGATGATGCTGGTGTCATATGTTTTCATATCTTTGTATGTCCAGGTGAAAACATCTTTATATTGTTTAAACAGAATGACAAACTTATCTATTTCTGCTGGTGAACAACATTTTCCCAGATTCACATATTTAGGATTCGTCTTAGTCCCTAAATTTATCAGCTCGAACTGTAGAGATGAGCTGTGAGTCTTCACATTGGCTGGTCTTCTGAACTTTTCGTTTAAATTGAACATTCTTTCTAACGTTTTGACTCCTTTAGGGATGGAATTATCATACTTTAGCTCGGCTTGATGTTCTTCATCGTCTATAATTGCTCCTTTAAATACCTCGTCGTTTGTTAAGCATTCTATAATTTGCTGATCGTCATCGAATACTCATAGGTTGGTGATCATATCAGGTACCGAGGGCTTGAAAAGCAATTCAATGAAGCATCGATTATTAGTAGGTACAATCCTAGCGGCTAATGTGGCCAACAAGTCAGCTGCTACATTTTTATGTCTTGGAATTGAAACAATATTAAATACGTTAAAACATTTCAGCAGATCCCATACCTCATTTTGATAAGCTTTCAGGTGAGGGGAAACACAATGTATTTGATTCCGGATCTGTTTAACAATTATTTTAGAGTCTCCAAAAACTTTTAGATTACTTACCTTTAACTCGATTGCTTTCCTTAAACCCTGCACCAGCGCTTCATACTCGGCCGTGTTATTTGTACACTCAAACTCTAATCTACATGAGAGAAAATGATTATTATTCTTGGGGTCGATCAGGACATAGCCGGACCCTGACCCTTCTAATGTCTTAGAGCCATAAAAAACAATGTCCATTGCTAACTACTGCGTGTGAATCTACTCCTGTTGCTAAGTTTACTATGTTACAATCAATTTCATCAGCCTGTGAGAATCCAAGGAGATCAGGCTGGGTGTCTGATGTGTTGCTGGCTTCTTCTGCTTGGTAATTTCCTGGTTCCAATTCAATAAAATATTTCCCAACACAGAATCCACTGGTTCATTCTTCTCCTCAAGTCGAGTAACGTTGTATTTCATGTGAGGCTCCCTCAAAATCTTAATTTGGTTCGGACTTCCTTTATACGGAAGCCACAGATGTGACCAATCAGAGGCAAACTATCCATTTAGTTTCGCTGACCAATCTTTGCTAAGGACAAGCCCATAAGCATCTGGTATATCGGCTACCACGATATCAATGACTTGGCACACTTTATCATTTGACGACAGGCGTACTAGGACATCCTCCATCTCACCAATTACCTTTACATCCGTCCTGTCCAATTGAACAACCCTCCACGTGGATGGCTTAGGCTTCCCATTTATCTTTTTACAAATTGATATTGGCATGACATTAACCGACGCCCCTGAGTCTACCAGGAAATTATGTACGTTGTGATTAAAAATTTCAAAAGTGAGGAGGAAAGGTGGATGTTTTCTCTTAGACTTACCTCCAATGCTGGTTTCTCTGATTTCTTCTTCCTCTTTAGGCCGATTGTCAGTGGGCAGCCTCTCATCCGATGCTTCAAGCGCCTTCAACAGTCTTTCCTTTTGCTACGGTACTTTACACATTTCAAATAGTGAAACATTTGCCTTTACCTTCTTTATATCTTCCACGATGTCATAATCCATTTGTGGTTCAATGGGGTGCGGTTTATCAGCATTCATTTTTTATTCATTTGGCTTGGCCAGCATATCATTCTGCCTAGGATCTTGGCTGGTAATGGTGAATTCAGGAATTTTATCAGCTGTGGAATTATTTTAGAATTTCTCAACATTTTTCTGCAGCCTTTTGATCTTCGGGAGTATGAGACTGTCTTCTTTAATCGACCCTTGGCTCCTTGTTGTTACGTTGGCTTCCATGATGTCCTTATAGCTCTGATTTTTTTCCTCTTCAGCATCAAATAACGAAACAGAATTCCACAGAACCATGGTTTCCTCTTCTTGTTCCTTCGTTGAAGTAGTACTCTCCTTTTTTTCTTCATCTCCATCTTCTGTTAATTTAGAATCCAATAGCTGATTCATAACCAATGTAATCGAGTTTATCCATTGAGGACAATTCTTTTCCGAGTGTGGTTGTTGATGGAAAGTGCAAAAATTGTCCATGCCTACCTCTGTTAAATTCATAAATGTAGAATTGTGTGGAGGAGGTTGGGATTGATTATTATCCTCCCTCTTCTTATAATAGGGATTGTAGAATTTCTAAGCTTCCTTTTCCTTTTCTAAGTCTATGATTTTGTTGGAAAGCTTCTGCATCATTTTTTCCATACTCTCAAAATCTGGTGATTGTTCTTCCTTAGTATTAGCGAACAACAATGCTTTCCTTCCCACACTTTTCTCTCCTGATCGTTCTGGATAATCCTCAATACTTTCTCTTTCATCCTCTACCTTTTCTGCCTCCTCATATGTCTCTGCCAATGTGGGCTTGGCCTTTATTTTGGCAAACATGGCCAGCTCGGGTCCTAAAGCTGAAGTATAATATTCAATCAGGACTTTATCTCAAGGTTTGTCAACTTAAGAAAAATTCTTGAGGTATGCTGCAAATCTTTGAGCAAAGCTGTGCACCTTCTCCTTTCTCTCTTTCTTCAAGGCGCATAGGGCCTTTCATGAGGGATGCGTGATTCTTTTGAGTCGCATACTTACTTCTGAAGATTCTCTTGAAGGTATCCCAATCAAGGATAGAGTTCACAGGCAACCCAAAATACCATGATGCTGTAGCTCCTTTAAGGGTGTGCGGGAAAAGTCTGCAAACTACATCTTTATACTCCCCCACCCTTAACCCTTCTATGGCCAAGTAAAATCTTTGCAGGTGGTCATCTACTAGTATCTTCTCACTTGGGTCGAATTTGGGCAGCATCTTTTCAAAGGATTGAGGTAAATCATGTAACGGAGGTGTTAGGTTTAAAGGTGATCTGGCTCTCCAGGCAGGTGGTGGATTTGGTGGGTTGGGTGGTTGATTGGCGTTTACGCTTGCCATGAGTCTGGGTGGAGAGTGAGGAGGTGAGAAAATAGGAGTGTGAGCAGGAAAACTGTGAGGAGTATCTGGGCCTTCTTGATTCAAAGGCAGTACAACTTCCTGTAGGGTTGTTTCTACAAGCTCTTCCCAATCCTCCACTAGCACTGAGTCTTCCAATATAGGACGGTCCTTCCTTTTATATTCTCTTCTGGGAAATTCAGGGATGATCGGCAATCCTCCAATCTTCTTCACATATGCCCTGGTGTGTCTTCTCATATTATTAACAACCTCATTGTCAACAGAAAACAAATGTTCTCTACTCTTTTCTTCCGGAATTGGATTATGAAGCCCACTTCTTTCAGAACTGTTACCGGTGGAATAATCTCGGGAAAACGGGTCTCCTCGGCCAGCCATGCACTGGCGGCCCTCCTTCTAGCGCTAGAAAATGTTGGGGCCTAGAAATTCGTAGGCACCAACAGCAAGGGATTCTCCCAAGTCAATGTTCCCAACTAGCCCGTGACTATTTGGTGTAGGGAATCCGTCCGATTTGCGGTCCGGCTACCGTAGATCAAGTAACAAAAGGGTTTACTGTTTGTGGCCCGGTACACCGTGTATTTTTTACTTAAAGTATGATATGCACGTACCTAATTAACAATGCAGGGTGATAAAGATGCAAAGAGTAGTCACAATGTGATGCACATGTTCTTACCTCTCATCTTAGAACTCACAAGCACCCAAATCATGCAAGAAAATAAATACTAACTAAACTATATCTAGAGAGCTGGGTATTAATTCATGAGTAATGCACCCCTAATCATGTGCTATGGAAAATCACATATAGCTGTTCTTATAACCAAACATATAAACATGAATAAAAGTATGTATGATAAGATAGCTCATCAACAGTTAAAATTCCCATTACTCATAGTGGAAAAAACATCATAAAGGTACTGAAGAACATTCAGACAAGAACATAGGTTCAGGAAATTAGAACGCTCTTACAGCTAATGAGACACATTTGAAAATGAAATAGTTCACATTCAACATCGCTCATTCAATCACATTGACACATTCCACATAGCACTTCCTCCAACAGGCAAAATTTGCAGTCTCTGGTTGTAAAACTAAATAGTTCCTCTTACAAGCATTAAGTTACAAGTTTTTCTAGGTAAAAAGCCCTTTGTAAGTTCTAGCTTTCAAATATTTAAACTAAAACAGCAGACTGCTTGGGCTACCCCCAAACGTATGACCTTTCAGTCCCTCAAAACGCTTCATCTTCCCATTTTATTTTCTGTACACATTCATGATTTGATTAGTAACTGATAAATATTTCGGGTCTGTTCCTTTGTCACTATTCACTTTGTATTTTCCTTTGTTTTTCTTTCTTGCAATCCTGCTGGCCATGGTTCGGCCTTTTCCAAAACCGCCCACTATGCCTTCGCGCTGCGATAGTCTAAAAAGTCCTTTGAGCCCACCTGCGATTCATCAAAGTGTATCATTCACTGGTATTACATTCTAAAACAAAATTTCAAATTCTATCAATCAAACGGCTGCTCAACAAGAAAGATCCCACGTTGCATTACTGCTAACACAGTAGGGTAGACTTATCCACAGCCGCATAGGCGGGCCTAACAGGCGATGAGTGCTGTGAAACACTTAAGCACATCGGAGTCGGAAAAGATAAGACTTAAGCTGCAGGCAGGAAAACTTCAAATCAGAAGTCGAAAGGACAATGACATTGGAAACCAAGTGATTCGCACAGCCGCAACGGCGAAAATAAAAATACTACAGACAAGCGACCTTCACATCGGCGACAGAGCGCTTTTCATTTCGGGTAGCTAGTTGGTTTGAGAGCCGCAACGATGGAAGCAAAAAGGTTATGGACATGCGACTAGAAGGCCGACATTCATCGACGGGAGGAGCGATTTATACATCGGGTGCTTAGCCGATTTGGGAGCCACAACGGTGGAAGGAAAACAGATAAGAACCTCCGATCGAACTAAAAAATACAAGTGCTAAGTGTTTGAAAACTCAATAATTTAGCAAAGGTTAAAATTGTTTCACCTCTGAGACAGCAGTTTTACAAGAATAGAAGGTCCGATTCAGCAAATATCCTCAAAACCTGCGACCTGCAACAAATTTCAAACACCAGCAACTTCCAGAAACATAACGAGCGTTAATCTTTAGAATCACTCAAAATTAAAGCATGACCAAACAGGCTCACG
The DNA here is from genome assembly GCA_001517045.1 of Pseudotsuga menziesii. Taxonomy (NCBI): domain Eukaryota; kingdom Viridiplantae; phylum Streptophyta; class Pinopsida; order Pinales; family Pinaceae; genus Pseudotsuga; species Pseudotsuga menziesii. The sequence goes on from LPNX010329695.1 coordinate 102,990, forward strand.
AGTCCAAACAATTTAAAGCAACACTAAATCAAAAAGGGGGGGGGGGAGCAAAATTTGAAAAAATTGGGGAGAACAGTTGCAGCTGCAACAGAACTATTGATGATATTACCAAGTTGTACAAATTTAACAACTTTGGGTCATCACCTTTTCCTTTAGTTTTTGTTTCTCATAGTGATAACTTGACAAAAATTTGGCATGAGTGATTTGGTCACTTAAATTATCGCTCATTGCAACAACTATGTAAAGACAATATGGTGACTGGTCTTCTGATGGTATATTTCAAGGATGGTGTTTGTTTCAATTGTCTACTCAAAAAACATCAACGGGACAGTTTTGACAAACATGCATCTTGGCACGCCTCGTTTCCCTTGGAGATTGTGCATAGTGACTTGTGTGGCCCTCTTCCATCTGCATCCTTTTCTAGTTTTAAATATTTCTTAACTTTCATTGATGACTACTCCAAATGCACTTGGGTTTACTTCCTAAAGCTTAAGAGAAAATTATTTAACATGTTCTTGGCCTATAAGGCCCTTGTTGAAAAACAATATGGTCATCAAATTATTAAGTTAAGATCTGACAATGGAGGAGAATATGTTAACAACAAGTTCACTACTTTCTGCACTGAAAAAGGAATCCAACAAGAACACACTGTTCCATATACACCACAGTAAAATGGTGTAGCTAAACGAAAGAACTGCACTTTCAAAGAAATGGCTAATTGTATGATCCAATCTAAGGGACTAAGTCTTCAATATTGGGCTGAGGCCATAAATTGTGCAAATTACATAGTTAATCA
>LPNX010329695.1:108814-141620 GCA_001517045.1 Pseudotsuga menziesii
CACATCCAAAGATATCCCTTTACCACTAACACCCTCCTCCCTTATATCACTCCCCAACCAATCCAACTACCTATAACCCCCACCCCCTATTACATCCCCTCTACAACACCTAGACACCTGTTGTAATCTCACAGATCACATAAGGTTACCAATAATACATACTAAAACATATATATATCTACAATTCAGAGACAGGAGACAAGAACAGATAGGAAAATAGATTATATTATTGCAATGAGTTCATACAAGGCAGAGAACTAAACTGAGTTCTCGTTTGGCTCAACAGCCTAATATATACAATTTACAAACAGTTACAAAATAACTACCTGTCGGTTCGGTGAACCGACACGACTTTTAGTTAGCCGACTTAATCTTCTAGTTTAGTCGGCCGACCGACTTAGTCGGCTGATCGACTAAGTCAGCCTATCGACTTAGTCGGTCGATCGACTAAGTCGGTCTTCGTTCAAGTTGACTTTTTTGACTTACTCCTTTCTACATCTCTGCCACGAACAAAAAATTTCTTCGTCCGAAGAAACAGGGAGGTACAAAATGATGTTTGTCGAATGCTATTGTGGTGGACTGTGCAGATGGATGGTTGCTATTTTCTGGATGCAGATCTCGACAATGGCTGGAGCTATGATGGCAAGGTGATGCTGAAAATCTGTCCAACTCTGCAAAGCTTTTTGGATGTCGATCATTAATGTAGTTAAGCTTGACAGGACCGACATCTTTTCAGAGAGTGGGACTTCCGCGATCTTCTCCATGTTGGGGCCCAGGATCTAGTTCTGTTCTTCAGTTGTGTCGATGAGTCTTTTCATCTATGGGCAGATGATGTGGACTTTCTCTAAGTTTGGAAGAGCCTGTTTCACCCACTGATGTGCTTCTCGTTCCAACTTCTGTAGCTTGTTGGTCTCCAGCACTATTTGTTTGTCTATTGTCTTCCTGAGTGATGCCTCTGTCGTCTTCCTGCCCTCCAAAGCCTGAATGCCTTAACGAGTCTGTCGTGTCTGTTGATAGGCCTACCCATAGTGAGTAGGCCAATCTCTTAATACTTCTTCAGTGTTGACAGATTCCTCCATATGGTCTTGGAGCACTTTGTATGCCTTTGAAAAGGCAGTGTGATGTGCCAGTAGCAATCAAGCAGTCTCTTCCTTCTGTTCTTCTTTCGTCTCTTGGAGATGTGCCTGGATGGTTGACATGATGCTCTCGAAAAGCTGATATGCTAGTTCAAGCGGTCTATCTGTGTCAACTTCTATAGGTCCTGGAATGATTGACTGAGCTAGGGTCCTGCACTTGTCAATAAACTTGACCTGTTCTGTATTTTTGTTGGTGATCTCTTTGGTTTTTTGTGCAGTCCTTGTCTTTGCTTCCTTGGCCAAAGTCTTGAGAAGTTGGGCGACTTCTATGTCGGTCAACGAACTTGTATCCCTTAAACTGATTCATAGGCTGGAAATTTTGGTATGATGCTCTTTCTTTTTCTTGTGCTTTGTTGCCTCTGCCTCCTGGGTACCTACAACAGTTGAGGGGGGGCTTGTGGTTGGTGGGGTTGAAGTCGATGGTTTTTCTAGCTGGGTGGTTGGTATGGTTGCTTCTGGTTGTGAGGATGTAGTTGGTTAGGGTAGATCTGGCTGGGAATCAGGAGGTGGCGGAGGTGGTGGGGATGATGATGGCAGGGGTGGAGATGATGGCGACGGTGGTGATGGAGTGGGGGAATGGTTGTGGGTGATGGGTTTGCTGGAAGTGGGTTGTAAACTTACCTCAAACAATGGATCTGTTTCTAGGGGATTGAGGAAGTCCTCCTGGGTTTCAGGGTTGATGTGTTCAATGGTAGATCAGACATGGCCGATCACGTCTCCTTCTTGGTCAATTTGGGTGAAAGTCGACGTAAGGTGTCCAAAAATCCTGTTGCCGGTATAGAAGGGAGACTTAGTTTGAATTTTCTGAGCCGACTGAAATAGCTCAGGCAGCATCTCAAAGAAATCTTTGAGCTCGGTGTCCTTGTCAAAATTTTCTTTCACCGACTCCGGTATCTTGCTTTTGTACAAGTTGAGGGGGTTGACCGATTGTTGTGCCGATTCTTGCTCCTCGACTACTGGTGTCGGTGATGGAGGTGGAGGGGTCAACACAAGATCGATGACGTCTTCAGGTGTCGTTGTTGTTTTTTCCTTCTTTGGTCGTCCTTCCGGAACCCCTGATTCAAGGAATCATTAAAACTAAGTTTCAACTGGTACTTTGTTGGCGGCCGCATCTTCTATAATGTCCAGGGCGGTAGCTGCTAGTTCTTCTTCATCATCAGATGACTCAATAAGAAGCTTGCGCTTACCTTTGCCTTGTTGTACTTTTTGTGCTCTAAGTTTCCTTCTGGCGGCGGCTATCTCCTTGGCTAATTTTTGAATGATGCCTTTTGATAAAGCATACTCAGGGTTGTCGTGCTTGACTCCATTTGTCGGTACCTGAGTTGGGCGACGCTTGCTGGAGCCGGAGGGGTTGCTTGTTGTTGTGGCTGTGGTTTTGTCGGCTGTGGGTCGACTCTGGTTGGAGGCTTGATGGTTATTTGTACCCGACCAGTGGGCTTGACCGGGGTGTCCTCTGACACAAATGTACTTATGTAGAGATTGATCTCGTAGTCTTCCTCTTTCTCCTGGTCGGTGAGTGGCTCCTTTATTGAAAAGTTGACCTGTTTGGCTACCTCGGGCACTGGTATTTTGGTCTTCGCCTGTCGAGTCAACTCTCAGAATATTTGATCGACAGTCGGGTAGTAATTGAGGGCGGTGGCCTTGGGGTCTTCACCCTGCATATACCAGACCGTTGTATGGTCGATCTCCAACTATATGTGAGACTTCGCCGGTAAATTGCGTCGGATGTTCTGAGGCACCCGCCATCTGGTTGTGCGAAGCTTTAATTGTTGGAACCAGTTTTCCAGAAATATTTTCCCTTGCGCCAGCTCATGCGGGGTTCCTTTCTGGGAGAAGGGTTTGAACCTATTCATGTGGAACTTTGTCGATTCCCAGAAGACTAGACTTCCTTCCGGACAAATGTGGTACATAATGATCCAAAGGATTAGGGAGGGGAACTTGATGATTCCTCCCATCTCTTGGCAGCGATCGCAGGCGGTTTTGATCATGTCGGTGACATAATCTCCCCATCTGTAGATTCGACCATCGATGGCAATTATGTCGAAGGCCTCCAGAATTTCCAATTTGAGGTCACTACTTCAACCTGCTAAGGTAAGTGTGATGGCGATGATTTTGGCCACAATCTGTGGCGTTCGAGTTGCAATCTACCCGATCATCAATCCTTTGGAATTTTTCCCGGACGGTGATCCTGTAAGCTCTTGGACCAATCCTTCCTTGATTCTAATTGGTACAGGGTTCCCTTGGTTAGACAGGCTAGTTAGCTTGGAGATGATATCTCCGGTAATGTCGACCGATCGGTTGAAGTAGACTCGACCGTTGTGGTATCGACTGATGATAAATTTTATGGCAGCTTCTTTTTTCCCACCAAAGCTTGCCATCAGGGGTACATTGGGATAGTTGAAGATGGTGCTCCGTTGGACTTTTTCGGTTGCTTGGGTCATCTTCTTATCAACGAAGGCCCACTCTTGGATCTCGGCCCAGAGTTTCTGCCATTGGCCCTCCTGTACTTTGGCATTTTTGATATGCTTTAGTCTGTGAATCAAGGGTGTATCCTTATCCTGTAGCTCTTTTGCCTTGGTCGCTGCTCTGGTATGCTTGGGGGCCATTATGTCTTTTTGGTCGGGGTTACTTGGGTTTTTAGTCGACTGAATGTGTGAGTGCTCTGTATGTAAAGGGTGTGGTGAATGAACCTTCGACGGTCCCGTATTTATAGGCGATGGTGTGACTACGTGTGGGAATGGATGTATTAATGGCGGACTTGACATTCCAGCTGTAATACACGAGTGTGGAGTAATGGTGAATTGCTTTCGGCACTCGAGGTCATAAATGCACGATGGGACTTTCGAAGTCATCGGCCGGTGTCGGTGCTGAGAATGGTCGACCCGACTGGTCGATGAAGATGGTCGAAGATGATGATGTCGATGGTCGAAGTAGGGATTTCCTGTCATAGTGTTTGTGTCAGGTGTATTACTTTGTTTTTGGAATTTTTAGCTTTTTATGGGTTTTTATTGACGGTTAAGGTCATTATATGATTTTTTTTTACTTTTTATTTTTGTAACGTTTGAGTCGGGATCCATTAACGAGCTTCCAAAATACTAGGCCCTGCAATGTTTTTAGTCGGACTGAACCATTGGGGTGTATCTCTTCGACAAGGTAAGGTCTCATCCATTCTGTGTGGAGTTTCTTGGGTTTTCCTTTGACTCGACTATTATAGAGTAAGGCAAGGTCTCTGACCAACAATTTTTTGTTTTTGATGTTGCAGTCATGCCATGATTTATGCTGTTGCTTGTGAATCTCTTGGTGTTGTATCGCTATGAGTCTGTGTTCTTCCAGCTTGCTGAGTTGAAAGAGTCGGTCCTTTATTGCATGTTCGACATCGACATGTAGTAGTTGTGCAATAATAGGTGTCTGCTGTCGAAAATGTAGGGGGACGACTGCTTCTTTCCCGTAGACTAGTCGAAAGGGGGTTTGGTCAGTCGACCGTTTATAGGCTGTTCTATATGCCCAGAGGACCGCATGGATTTTATCATCCCAGTCATCCTTGTCGGCACTGCATATTTTGGTTAACCCTTTTGTCAATGTTTTGGTGAAAGCTTCAATCGCATCGTTTGACTGAGGGTGATATGCGGTGCTTCGTCGGTGGTCGATATGAAATTGGTTGGTCAAATTTTTGATGGTTTTGTTGATAAAGTGTGATCCTTGGTCGCTGATCAATGTGAGTGGGCATCCGAATCTAGTGATGATGTTTTCGTAGATAAACTTAGTGGCTACCTCACTTGAACATGTATCGACGATTTCATCTTCTGCCCATTTAGTGACATATTCTACTGCCATGATAATATATCTTGTACCTGATCGTTTGGCTGGGATAGGAAATGGTCCTATGAAGTCTATAGCCCAGATTTAAAATGTGAGACTCAGGTTTATAGATATCAAGGGAATTTCTATGCTCGGTAGAGGTCGACCAAATCATTGACATCGGTCATATCGACTAACAAAGTTTTTGCAATCTCTGTGGATCATCAGCCACCATAATCCCGACTGTTGGATTTTCTTTGCAGTTGTGTCTGCTTGGAAATGTCCTCCTGTAGGTCCATAGTGTGCTTCATGCATGATTTGGTCTCACTCATGGTCAAGTACACACCTTCTGAGAATGTTGTCTAACCCCATTTTGTATAGAAATACATTGATGAGGCTGTAAGGTGTAGCCTTCATAGCTAAGATTTGTTTTTTCTTAGTGTTCAGACCTTCTGGTGCTTGACCTGTCTCTAAGAACTGAGCTATTTCTTCGAGTTCTTCTGGCACTGCTTCTATGTGAAATAAATGCGCATCCGGCAAGTCGTCGTCAACTCCGGTTAATTCCTCTCCTGTGTCTATGTGGGATAGATGGTCGGGCCCGACATTTAGTTTTCCTGGTCGGACAACGACTTCAAACTTGAATTCTTGAAAGAGAAGTAGCCAGCGAAAAATTCTCCCATGATGAAGTGGTTTATTGACAAGGTACTTTAAGGCTTGATGGTCGGTATAAAATGTGAAGGGGTTAGCTAAAAGGTAATGACGATACTTTTGAAGGGCAAAGACCATACCTAGGGCTTCCCTTTCGGTGGTTGAATAGTTCCTTTCATCCTTATTTAATTTTTGAGTATTGTAAACTATAGGGTAATCCATCCTGTCATCCCCTGGTTGAGTCAGGATTTCTACGATTGCTATTCCTGATGCATCGATATGCACATGAAATTCGGTCGACCAGTTTGGAAATTTTAGGATGGGGGCTTCGACTAGTTTTCTTTTCAGTTTTTCGAAGGAGATTTGGCATTCCTCTATCCACTTAAACTCTTGATCTTCCTTTAGTAGTTATTCTAGAGGATAGGTCATGTCTGAATAGTGTCTTATGAACTTTCTATAATATCCTGTATGGCCAAGTAACACCCGGACTTGTTTGGGGTTTACTGGTGGTTTCAGGTCAAGGATAATTTTAATTTTTGCAAATTCGACCTTGATACCATCTTTACAGACAATATTCCCTAAGAGTATGCCTATGGGAGTCATAAAGATACATTTCTTAATGTTTAGGGAGAGTTGAATATGTTGACATCTCTCCAGCATGAGTCGGAGCCATTTGCAGTGATGTTTTAAGGTGGAGTATATAGTCCAGTCGTCGAAGTATACTGCCATGGTATTATATATGTATTCTTGGAAAGTCTTGACAACAATTCGGGAAAACACTGCAGGTTCATTCTTTAACCCAAAAGGCATAACTCTGTAAGCAAAGGAACCAAATTCATAGACAAATGTTGTCTTCTTTTGATCTTCTTTTGCTATGGGTACTTGGTTATATCCTGAGAATTCATCTGTGAATGAGTAACATTCGTGGCCTGCAACTTCATTCAAGATTTCATCGGCATAGGGGGTGGGGAATGGATCTGTCAATGTTACTTTGTTAAGCTCCCTAAATTCGACACAAATTCTTAATCTTGTCGGGTCATTTCTTGGGCTGTACGACCATGGGACTTTCCCATTCAGACTGGTCGATAGGGTAAATGATCCCTGCTGCTAACATGTTGTCGATTTCCTTTTTAACTATCTCCTTGTACTTGTGAGCTAGTTTATAAGGTCATTTCTTGACAGGTTGGACATCAGGTTTAGTATCAATTTTCATTTCTCCCATTTCCTGTACTAAGCCTTTTAAGTCTTTATAGTCCCTTGCAAAGACATCTTGGAATTCTCTAAGTAAGTTCACTATTTCAGTGGTCTATTGTTCGTTCCAATACTCACCAATCTTGGCTATTTTTGGTCGGTCGTCATTTGAAATGTCGACCTCTTTAGTTTTCACTTTGGCATCTAGCCACTCTGGTGCTTTAGCTTTGTTGATCAGCCGACTTCCTTCTTTGAACTGTGAGAATGTAGCAGGAAAGTCGGCTGCAGTCATTCTGCCAAGATCTAGTTTGTCGGTGGTCTCGACTTTCAAGATTGAATGGATAGGTTTTGTTGTTTCAATATGGTCGGTTTTCCATCTGAAGCTCTTGCCTTCTGTGTGTTCATTTTCTAAGTGTAAACGGGTCTCCTGTGGTCTGGATTCGATTTGTATATTGTTACAGTCCTTGATCTGTCGGTGGTTCTGGGAGGGTTGTTTTTCAGTCGGTTGGAGAAATTGTTTGATTTGCTGTGCTGTCTTGGTCAGTTTTTTATTTTGAGGTATGAACTGGAAGTATTTGATAAAATTTTCCTTGATTTCATGCCAAAATAAGGTTTCTCCTCTAGCTTCCTCCATCTTATACCATATATTGGGTAATTCGTCTAGGGTTGAAGGGAACAAATGGGGCCAGGCTCGCTCGTATTTTTACCCAAGTCTTCTCCACTCTGTTTCACAAGTCTTAATGTGTTCTTCTGGATTTTGACCTTGGGTAAAGATACGGATTTGGGCTTCCTGGGTTAACTTCTTTCCACCAAACCGTTCGACAAAGAAAGTCGAAGCAGTTGTCCAGGTCTATAGTTTTGTCTGATGGGTATCCCACCATCTAGCTGCTTGACCTGTAAGCATTTCCACTAAGCTTTGAAGTCGACCATGTTCTCCAATATTTTTAGATACTTGTTCAATGTGCATGACTGGGGATTCCCTATCCTTATACCTGGTTAGTTGTGTAGTGTTTAAGTTGGTTGGTTGTAAGGTAGGGCGTTCCCTTACTTTCTTTTCAAAGATTTTAGGAATAATGGATACTATGAAGCACTGTCGGGTGGGTTTTTTCTATACTTTTTGTATAGTCCAGCACCCTCTTGCTTGTGTTTTGTAATTTTCCATCTCCCAGTCATACAGTTCAGCATTTGAGTTATAACCAATTGAGTCTTGGTTACCTAAGTAAAGTTCTCCATGGATGTTCGGCTCTGTGTAGTCCGTATTGTTGTGGATCTGGTAAAGTTGTCTGACATCGACTTCTTCATCAATAGGTTCTGTCCAAGGTTCGCCTTGGGATGGATGAATGGGTACAATGACTTTTTGACCATTTCCTTTTAGCTTGATTTATTCCTTGTCTAAGGATATGGAGGCTTTCATCTTTCGTCCCCAAGGTCGACCGACTAGCGCGGGAATGAACTAGATCCCTCTTTTGGGTCAATAATTTCAAAATCAACCTTGGTAGAAATTCCTTTAATGGTCATGTCGACATTTTTCCAAACCCCAATGGGTTCAATGAGGCCTTGGTCGGCGAGTTTTAGGTAAATACCTGACTCGTAGAGTCGAGGTCTTCCCATCTTTTCCCATGTATCCTGGCTCATGATATTTACCTGAGACCCGAAGTCAAGCACTACTTATCGGACGTGGTAACCTTTGATTTCTAGGTCGACAAGTGGGTTGACATCGTTTTTGTCTTTTTGATTTAGGCTGCAGATGTTCTTAGTTTGTTTGTCGGGGTTAGTACTTTTTATTTGATGCAATAAATCAATGAACTGGGCTACGGATTTGTCCGTTTGAGTGAGATAGATTAATTGCTGTATTGTGTTAGGTTGACTGCTAACGAGGTCTTCTTGTTGTGTAATGTCATGAAATATGTGGGTTGCCTCTTAATATGTGTGTTTTTTCTTTATAGGGTCGGGATAAACATTTGTGTCTTTAATATTGCTAATTTGGGGTTTATCGGGCCCTGTTTTTGTGCCTTGTCGAGTAACAATATGTAAATTCTTAGTAGTTAGTACATCATGCTTTTGTACACAAGACAAGACATTAACATTTTTCTTTGTATTTATTTTCTCTAACATAGTAGGACAATCCTCAAGGGAGTGATTGCCTACTCCACAGTGTGTATAGAATTTAAGATCAGTTTTGTCCTTGTACAGACAATCTGTGTACCGGTGACCTTCTTTGTAGCATGTGAAGCACTAGGTGGGTTGACACGTTCGTATGTCGCAATTCCCAGGGAATCGACCTCTTCCTCCATAACCCTGACGTCGGTTTTCGTACCGGTGCTCATATCATCGACCATCATATCTTTGTCTATTCTGGTTGTTTGTATTGTTTTACTCATTGTTTTGCGCTATTACATTCGTTTGGTAGACCACCTGATAGTTCTGTCAGTTTTTCAGGTTTAACTGACAGTCGGCCGTGTTGTGACTTTTGGTCTCACAGATGGCGCACCAGGAAGCCTTTCCGTTCTTCATGTTAAATGGACAATATTTCGTAGAATGATCTCCGTGTTCCTGGAAAATGTCGCAAAATTATTTGGTTTGTACAAAGTGGACGTCTTGTCGGCTATATTCGTGTCGACAATTATCTTTCGAATGACCGGCTGTTGAGCAGTTGGTACACCATATTTCCTGATTCGTGAGGGTTAGTTCCTTCAAATAATTCTACATGTTCTCGAGCTATTCCTCTAATTTGTGGTCCGTAGGGTAAGCAGGTATGTCTTCGTCCATCTCGACCTGCAGATATTTTGTTAGCGCGTCTTCATATGTTTTGAACGTCTCCAGACTAATATGTCGACGTACTTTCTGCGATAATCCTGCAAGGAACCATTGAATTAGTAACTGTTCATCAATAATGTAATCTATCTGGCTTAGTAGGTCCTTCCAATGTTTGTCGTAGTCATGGACTGTCTCCCCTGGATTTTTTGATGTCGTTTTGAGATTTTTGGCAGCCAGGTGCTTGGCATTTGGGGTTTCGAAGAATGATAAGAACTGCGCCTTAATCTCAGCTTTCATTGCTCTGGGTTTCCTTTCTGAAAAGGTCATGTACCATTTCAAGGCCCTTTTCCTTAAGGCTCCGGTGAACTGTTCCATTTGTCGGTCTTCATCTGTTACCCGGTTTGCTTCCCAGGTCGACTCGCAGATGAACCAATGTCATATGGGGTATTCATCTCCCTTATAGAGAGGAATGTGAGCCGATCCGTGACCCATGTCTGAATCACTTTCACTGCTCTCAGAATTTGGTGAAGGTGGAGGTGGGGGTGGTGGTGAAAGTGGTGGGGTTATTGATGTAGTCGGGCCTACAGAATTCTGGTCAATGGATCTTGAGCTCCCGTCGGTTGTCGAGTCATCATCGACTTGCAGTCGGTTGATGTCGACTTCGGATGTCGATGGTCCACTACAACTTTGTGTTCATAGGTCTGCTTGGTCGATTTCTTCTAAAGCTGTACTTGGCGTGGGGGGTTCTCCTTCATGTGTCAGTAAGAGCAAGTGGATACTCCAAAGGGAGGGTGCCGCCTGAAACGTCACCCAGTTTCCTTTGAGCGGTCGACGTATAATAAGGTGTCGAATCGTTTACATTTCATCGCCTAGTCGACTCCATATACTGAAGTCACCAGCTCATAGTCGGAGGTCATCTTCGACAATAGTCTATATTCTAGTACGCGAATTTGTTGGGGAAAGGGTTATCCCATCATTGGGAGCTGTTATTTGGAGAGCTTCTGGCTACTCTATCCACACTTCTTCCTCCTTAGGGGATACCTCTTGCTCTATGCCCTCTTCCTGTTGGTCATGACCCGACTCTGGCGGATTCTCTTCGCGGTCATTCTCCCTAGGGTTTTGTCCACTGTGCAGCCCTGTGGCTCTTTCACGTCTTGCTTCCCTTATCTTTTGTCTTTCGTCCCTTTCTTGTTTCTGAATGTCCGACATACTTTCATACAATACTATTTTCTTGAATTCCTCTTTGGTTGACTTTTCATTACTAGTGATGGTTATCCGGCTTAGGATGAATAGGATCCACTATACTCTACCTCCGACACATGACCATCTACCCCCCCATAGCCTACCCAATGCTTTTAGAGAGCCCGGGTAGTTTGATTTATTTGCTTAGGAATTATTCCCACTCCCTTTCTGCAATGAATTTCTCCCACTTCCTCTACTTCTCTACCCAGTTGGTATTTGGTGGCTATTCGCACAGCGGTGGACGAGGTTCCATGATGTGGCCTTCTCCATTGTCTATCAATAATTTGAACAATAAGGTCGGTAGGGAACAAAAAAATTGTTCAATGAAATCTGTGTAAAATTTTTCTTTGACAGTTTCCACAGAAGTTCTGTCTTCGACTGCTTGCTCCTCACAGAAGTCGTCGGAGATTTTCTCAAACCACTCCCACAAATTTGTTCAGCCTCCTCGGATCAGTTTTTCTAGCAACTCTTGTTCTTTAGTCATGTCTGGCTTTCTCATCCAGAAGTTGCTTCAAGAGTTGTGGCACTGATTCAACAAATTTTTCATGCGTCTTTGTGAAAAATCTTACTTTGGCTTCAACGACTGTTAATCTGTTCCTTCTTGCATAATTTTGCAAGTAGTTTGCAATTTTACGGTCCCACCAGTCCTTAATCTCCTGTCCTGGTATCATATGTGAGCATATATTTCAGACATGTACTACCGAAAATGGAACAAATGTTGTAATCTCACAGATCACATAAGGTTACCAATAATACATACTAAAACATATATATGTCTACAATTCAGAGACAGGAGACAAGAACAGATAGGAAAATAGATTATATTATTGCAATGAGTTCATACAAGGCAAAGAACTGAACTGAGTTCTCGTTTGGCTCAACAGCCTAATATATACAATTTACAAACAGTTACAAAATAACTACCTATCAGTTCGGTGAACCGACACAACTTTTAGTTAGCCGACTTAATCTTCTAGTTTAGTTGGCCGACCGACTTAGTTGGCTGATTCACTAAGTCGGCCTATCGACTTAGTCGGTCGATTGACTAAGTCGGTCTTCATTCAAGTCGACTTTGTCGACTTGCTCCTTTCTACAACACCCCACATTAATCTACCCCCCCCCACTCCTAAACTTGTAACACACCCCTTCCTCTCTCTCTCTCTCTCTCACACACACACACATCCACATGTCACCCCATCCCACTTAGGAACCCCCCTCCACTTTGGCTTTCTCTCTCTCTCTCTCTCTCTCTCTCTCTCTCTCTCACACACACACACACACACACACACACACCCCTATGTATGCCCTTATCACTAACACCCCCTAACCTATAACCTACAACACTTAGACACCCACACACACATCCACATGTCTCCCCTTACCACTAACACCCCCCTCACTTATATCACTCCCAAACCAATCCAACTACCTCTAACCCCCACCCCCTATTACATCCCCTCTACAATACCTAGACACGCCCACATTATTCTAACCCTCCCCACTCCTAAACTCCGAAGACACCCCTTCCTCTATCTCACACAAACACATCCACAGGTCACCCCATCCCACTAAGGACCCCCCCATTATCTCTCTCTCTCTCTCTCTCTCTCTCACACACACACACACACACACCCAAAAACATACATAGGTCACATCCATGGGTCTCCCCTTACCATTAACACCCCCCTCCCTTATATCACTCCCCATCCAATCTAACTACCTCTAACCCCCACCCCCTTATTACATCCCCTCTACAACACCTAGACACCCCCACGTTAATCTAACCCCTTGCACTCCTAAACTCCTAGTGACCCCATACAAGTAAGGAACCCCCCCCTAATATATCTTTGTCTCTCTCTCTGACACACCCACCCACACACACACACACACACACACACACACACACACACCTATGTCTCCCCTTACCACTAGCACCACCTAACCTATCCCTTTGACACACACTGTCACACACACACATCCCTATGTCTCCCCTTACCACTAGCACCACCTAACCTATATCTTTTACACACACCATCACACACACACATCCATATGTCTCCCCTTACCACTAACATCCCCTAATCCATGTCCTTGACACAAACACACACATCCCTATGTCTTCCCTTACCACTAACACCCCCTAACCTATCTCTTTCACAAACACACATCCCTTGAGTTTAAAAAAAATATAGTTAGGTTGAAGAGAGGGAGGGTGTTATGGCTCAAAGATTAAGGGAGTGCTTGTTAATTCCCCCTAAACATTGAATGATACCTTAGCCATGCAACTGCCTTCTTAATTGCTCCTAAACACTATTCGAGTAAAACTCACACTCGTTTTATGTGATCAAAATGTGCCCCTGTTTTTGTTAACAATAACACGTGCACATTTTGTCTCAGTATAAACAACACCAGTCCCTTTCTGAGAAACATTCTATCATATTCCATGTAGGTTTCACAGTCTACGTGCAAATTCATGTTGCAAAAAGTGCATGAACATTCTATTCTTCACCATATTTTCACACAAATTTTTGTTTTTGACATCAAGCATATCGATCACAAGTGTCTAAGTATTTCTTGGAGCATGGTATACATTGAGGAGCAAGAAATAAAGAATTAGTTGAGTAAGAAAGAAACCAAGCTTGGGGAATTTCTTATTGAAGAGAACCATAGAGCATCTCCACCATTATTTTTCTTGCAATTGAGGAGCTAGCAAAGGGAACATTAACTTGGTCATTGTGGTGGAGTATGCAAACACAATTGAGCAAGAAAGAAACCAAGCTTGGGGAATTTCCCATTGAGGAGCACCATAGAGCTTCTCCACCATTAACTTTCTTGCAATTGAGGATCTAGCAAAGGCAACATTAACTTGGTCATTGTGGTGGAGTATGTAGACAGAATTGAGCAAGAAAAAACCCAAGCTTGGGGAATTTCCCATTGAAGAGTATCTAGAAACAATTGAGCAATAAAGAAACCAATATTGGGGAGTCTCCCATTGAAGAGTACAATTGGGGAGCTAGCAAATGTAACCTTGCTCCCAATATTCCCCTTAATTTGAGTATTTAGACACAATTGAGCAAGAAAGAAACCAATCTTGGGTAATATCCCATTTAGGAGCACCATATATCATTGATCATTGTGGTGATGGGAAACTCATGCAATCGAGCAAGGACGAGGATACCCAATGAAATCCTTGAAGAAATTAGAGAGAATAAAAGAAATGACATGACCAATCGAAGATGCTCTATGACACTCAACCAATTCCATTTGTTGAGGATGCCACAGTTCTTCCTACCAATCCACATCAAGAAAGACAAAAGAATTCACTACATGACCCTTCGGTCTCCATATCGGTAGAAGAACGAGCACAGCATGGCACTGATCAAGGAGTAATATGTAGGTGCACATCAAGGCCACCTAAAACCTTTGCATATTTAATTTTATGTGGGTATCCAAGTGACAAAGTTAGAGAGACATTGAATGTCGAATGTATGCTCTAAGAAGACAATGTTGTTCAGACCACCCAGAAGGATTTCCAATTGCCACCGTCCGACTGACAGGAAGACACGAAAGGACATGAAGCTCATGTTCAAATGCCAAACTGATCGGGTGATATGGTATAGGGTGCAGTTCCAACCTCCCTACCTCCATTAGAAACCTCACGCCGAAGAACTCCAAAATGTATACAGATCGATGAAAGTCTCGTTGGTTCTCTTGAAGGTACGCTGTCTAAACACAGTATTTCATATCAATCTAAACAAATACTTGTCAACTATTTTGATTCTAAATGTGATGGAGATAAATGTAGATTGTTTATATCATTGTTAAAATCTAGGTCTATGACTGTTGTTAGGAAAAACTTAACGATAAAGATGATAAATCGTTCTGAACCAAGTTATCATTTTGTTAGAATTTTATTAGATGCATTTAGTACTATTGGAAATAAATCTTGTTCAAAGGATCGCAATGTAGCTCATCGTGTGTTGTCACAATCAATCGTGAACAAAAGCACCAAGGCCCTTCGCCTTCTTAAGCCTACATCCAAACTTGTAGGATTGGATATCAAAGCACTCCGTAGGTATTGTTCTAGAAGAGAACAACTCGACTTTCATAAAACAGATGGTTGGTTCTTCATTGGCAGGTTTCCACACTCCGATATGAAGCTCATTGATGCAGTAAAGGGACTGGTGCAGGAGTTTCGACGTGAAAATAGTAAACCTTCATCCAACCAAAAATATGTACTAAAATTGAGAAGGGGTTCAAGGGATCATGATTCCCACATTAAACATTTTCTTGACATGACACAAACATAATTATATGAGAGATTTAGGCATGAACATAATGAACTTAACCTGGGACAAAGATCCTTCTAGAATTGCAAACCATGGTATGTTAAAATAAACACAACTCGTAACACATGTTGTTGTTGATATCACAGTGAGTATGGTTATTATTATGACACATATATACATATATTGTGTGTATTGCATAACACTCTTGTGCAGGAATTCTCAACTACATTGCCACCGACATCATCTAGATACTTTATCCATAGCATTTTTTGTAGAAGGACAGAAGGTTGCACATTTTATCAAAGTCCTTGCATGGATGGGACATGCCCCAAATGTGGTGGAATGACATTTTGGACATATTCATACATTTTAGCGATGATAATGAACTTGGGAGACATGAAGTGACCTTGCAGTCATTCAAATATGTCATGTATGATATTGGTGGAGGGAATGAAAGAAAAAAAATACAGTTTTTCACCTCTTAGGTTAGTAACGAGTTCCTGAATAGTATTTTTTTCTTCATGTATTGCTACTTCATATATGTAACAACCTATTGATATGTACATATTTATTGTTGATGTACCAGGTACTGGTATGCAAATTCATGGAGGAATTCTTTGAAAAGACACAACAATATGTAAAGTATGTACATGTGGATCGTTGGCAAGATGAGCAATTTAGAATGTGCAGGGATACATTTCCTATTGGAACTATATTATCAGTAGTTGATTTTGTGGAAAACTACACTCTTCAACCACATAATGAGATTCAAATTCAATATTATCACTTAGACCAGATCAACATAATGGTCCATATCACCAATAGACATGGGGCAGATAGTACTGAAGAGAAAAGGGTTATATTGAAGGAGTATCACTTTTACATAAGTGATGGCATGTGTCATGACTTGGATTTTGTACAAAAAAGCTTTCAATTGTTCTACGAACACTTGGAGGATAACAATATACAGATGTAACAACATTGGATTTGGTCTGATGGTTGTGCGGGGCAATTAAAAAATTCTCGTGTCTTCCAATGGTTGTGTATTCTCCACAAGAGGCACAAGGTGCCACATATTTGGAACTATTTTGATATCAGACATGGAAAAGGGGAACATGATGGAGAAGGTGCATGCATCAAGACTAATTTACGTAGGAAAGAGATGAAATTCACAACCATTTCGCTCATATGAGATGCAAAGACTATTGTTGCATGTTCTTTAGTGATGGGGCAGGTAGCTAGAAGGAAAGAAGACCAATCATCTCAAAAAGCACATGTACATAGATATTTTTGGGAGGTGGTCGATGTATATCAATCAAACCTATATGAGTGCAAGACCATCCAAAGAACTCATGCATTCCATTCAGTTAGGATGTCGTACAATGCTATAGTTGAAATGTGGATAAGGAAACTATCAATCCAAATAGAATTGGTAGCCATAACAATAGTTGCCAGTTCTCGTGTTTTTTGAAAGGTTGTTTTATTAACCAGGTTTCACATAATTTTATTTGGCAATTCTCAGGTGTCCTGGGATGATCCGGTTCAGAGGAAATTCAAGTGATTTGCAATTGTGTGCGCATTTCAATGCACATTTTCATGTGAACCCTGGATGCTAGGTTTCTCCTTACCCATTTGTGAAACCTGGAAAGCAAGTATATGTGGGACAAGATTATTGTCATATTCAAGCCACTGTGCTACATACTTATTTGGTTGGATATCCTACATCGTGTTCCATGGGCAAGGGGACCTTCGAATACCGGGGGACTGTTAAACTATGTTTCATGTATCTATTTCCAAGAAGGTTTATTTCATAGAATTTTTGTAAGGTCTTGGTGGTAAATTACAGACAATTGTGAACTTAGATCAACAGAGGCATCCCACAACCAACATCAATGGTGGTTCACCACCACCAATGATGCCCATAAATTCTCCATAAATGTAGGAATTCTCCATCAAAGAAGCAAGAGGCACGGTTATGTTGAAACGTGGAATTGGATCTTAATTGCTACAACTAGTTTTTTTTCATCTTCTATGGATTATCTAATGAATATTTCAAAAATATTTTCAAACTGTTCGATTCATTAGGTTTGTTGCACCATGTTTGGTTTGCAGTATCTATAAAATCTTTAAGAAAACATGTTTTGATACATTTTGCCTTTGGTTTTTATTACTTGAAATAATTAAACAATTAACAACATGGTTCACATAAGTATTGGCTCTCTTTAAGATAGTTAATCTAGGGAGTGGGAGTCCCAAAAGATGGAAGATGAAAAACTCAAACCAATTCTGGCGGAAACTTGGTAGCATTACACAATAAATGGCAGTTTCACATGGCAAATGGAAGATCTAAAATTATCAATATGGCAAGAGATATTTTTGAAAATTGAATAACAGTTCATGTGTTAAACATATGTATACTTGAATTTTGTTCAACAACAACATTCATAACAAAGTATGTTGTAGAAAGTTAAAAAGGTAAAAGGGACAAAGAGAAATTCAATCCCATCGATAATGTGCAGGAAAAATCGATGAGATTTTTAACAATAAAAGAAGAATGTGGATATATGTACCAAAGCATATTCCATAATTTCCACCGTTTTTGGATATATTGTGAAGGTAAATGATAGTAAAAAATACACATTGTGATATGATAAAAAATGTGCAAATGGTAGGGTCAAGACAAAGGGGTAGGGTTACATGTTTAAGGTGGGAGTTAGCACATAGGACCAACAGGTAAGGGTCAACACACGACAAAGCCTGAACACCATAAATCAAGGATGGAAAAACACCTACGAAATGACAAGATGAAGGATGTAATAACAAGGAGGGGATAAAACCCATTTTATCTCTCTCTAAAATGTACAAGTTCTTAATACACTAATTGAAACTTCTATCATCACCATATAAGGAAGGTCCAAATTAAATGATAAATTGACAATTTTATTTGGTAAAAAGAACTTCCTAAAAACCTCTAACTGTAAAAGGTGTGATAATAAATACATGTCTATATATATTATAGATATGAAGATATATAATGGTCAGTCGATTTCAATGCCAAGATCAAAAAGAAAATTAGATACATACAAGAAATCACCATAGATCTTACATTCAATTTTTTTTTGCATCATGATTTACAATTAGTTCAACAAAATAGTCTAGTTAATATGTCTTGCAAAAATATTTTTTGTTTTGCACATTAACCCTTGCATCAAAGTCATGATCAAGAAAGTTAGGACTTTCCTTTAGAAACGTGCCTTTCTGGTCATGGCATTGAAATCAAGCGACCACTATATATCTTTATATTTATAATATATATGTAAAATGTTCAACATGTCTTTGAATGACCAGACATTGACAATAAACTATAGTATATTAAAAAATGTTTGTATTATATGATATGGAATCATCCTAGTAAAGTACATCAATGGAAAGAAAGGCAACACAAGAAATACATGTTTATATATATTATAGATATGAAGATAGACAATGGTTATTGGATTTCCATTCCACAAGTACAAAGGAAAGTTTATACATAGCAGGAAAAAACTTCAAATTGTATATGCAAATATATTCTTGCATTGTGATGTACAATGTAGTTCAACAAAAGATGTAATTTATTATGCCTTGAATTTTTATTTTTTTTGCAAGCTGACCCTTGCATCAAATTTATGGTGACAAAAGTGAATAATTTCTTCTACAAACTTATTTTGTTCGTTGCGGCATTGAAACCCAACAATTAGTGTATAGCTTGAAATCTATAATATATAGACATACTAACCCATTGCATCAACGTTATGGTTAGGAAAGATAAGGATTTCTTTCAGAGTTTATATAGCTTCTATACACGAGAAGTTAACAATGTTTATTTTTTTACAGAAGAGTTCAATGATTTATATATGTTAAAAAAAACACATCCTAATTGTTTAAATTACATCAGCGGACCACAAATTAATGACTAAAATACAAAATTCCAAGGAATAAATTTCCTATTGTGGAAATTTTATAAATTCAAATGCACTAAAAGAGTAATTGAATTTTGTTCTAGCAAAACTATTGTCTAAAATGGTACAACATGGTGAAAGAACACATGTAATTTTGATCAGCTGGCCAAACAATCAAATTCTCAAATTGGCACTAACCATATAGCAATCCAAACCATCAAAAAATCCATTGTCATAGGGTACCTGTTGCACTTCATGTGGGTCTAAGTACATAACTTGATCATATTGAACACCAACAATATATGTTGAAGCCCTAGGATTTCCACCAACGATTCCAAAAATTTGGGGAAATATGAACGCTTCTCGAAGAGATGGTACATACATTCTGACATAATAATTTTTAATTAATATTTGATGGATAAGATAATAGTAAAGCTACATATCATAATTCTCTCCACATTTAATGTTGTATAGCACTTTCTCTTTACAAAAGGAAAAAATCAAAGGCACCAATGATCACCATGGCATAGATGATGTCTTCATGCTGCATTTCAACCATTTGACAGAAATATAAGGAACTTTGAAAATGAATATGTAATATCATGATGGTCCTACTCAACTACATTGAATTAAAATAATAGTAAATATTTCTGTAGAACTAATAGTGTATAGTGTATATCCATCTAGAAACATGAAGAACAATGGAAGCTGTAATGCATAAATGTACAAGATCTTTCTTTACTTCATACAATAGATATGATAATACTACTTGAAGTTATTAAAATTTCATATTGTGGGTAAACAATAATCCCATGTGTATAAGTGATCGTTGGTAGAAAAACACACCTAAATGGTTTCTACAAAAGAATATTTAGTTGATCTCACAAATTAAAGAATCAAGACAACTAAATTACAGATTGCAAAAGACATGTAGTAAACTACGTAAGATATTAGTTAATAATAGAAAATGTATTTTCTCACTTAAATTTATGCAGAAATGACAGTCTACACAAATTTACACCATGGTGAAATGACAGAGTAGAGCACTGGTTTAAATTTATTGCATATTCAGATTCAGCCTATACCAAAACGAAAAGGTTGTTACATAACTCTAAATACCCAAGCACTTGTATGGTATTAGTATCTACATATCAATCAAGTGTGTCTTCCAATTTCTCGGCATCTTCTGCCATTCCAGGTGATAATTGAGCTATACAACAACCCATTGATGAAGCTCTAACACACACAAATAGTTTTCATTGTAGACACACGAGTAAAGTATATGATTAATTTAGCCACTATTTAAAAAGAATTGGTGAAACCACTGATATGAAAAGGTCCCATCCAAAAATAATTCTTCCAGATATATCCCATATACAAAGAGGATTACACAAAAATACCCAATAACCCTGGGTGTAAATCACTGAAAACAATAATTGGTATCATAAATCATGGAAAACAATAATTAATTTATTAAAAATAATTTCATGCACTTGATTATATCCTCGTATCTTCATTCCACATAAGCACAAAGAAAGAAAGCAAATGTAGTCTCCCTTCCTTTATGCAACCTACCATGTGTCAACACTATAGAACCACCAAATCTTAAATTTTCCTAGTGGGCACATGAGAGATGAGAAGCAATTGGAGTAATAGAATACTAAACTCTACAACTTACCAACTCTAGATACTCAATAGTTTTACTAGGGATTCCATAACTAATTTTCTTATTGGATCATACCATGACCACCTCTTTAAGCATGGCAGTGCTATTCCCTTTATGCATATAACTAACTCCCAGTAATAAAATAATTGTTTTTCTTGGCTTTTACTGATCATATTGAAGGTTCCATTTCATGGCTCTAATTCCAAAAATCATTGTATTTTGGATCCAATTCATAGATGTCATTTTCTATATGACATATAGCACATAATTTGTATAGTAAACCTCCATTGTGAGCATAGTTCAAACTATGTTTTTCATGCTACTAAATGCATGAGTATTCATTCTAACTATCATATTGTATCTTGTATGAGGTTTGCGTTGGAAATTGGTAAACCTTGGTCTATAATATAACTAATCTCTTAGTTATACATTGTAAGTAAGCTCTTTGGTATGCTACATGCCATAAAAACCCTATCACTTAGACACATACCCTAGGATTTAGATTCATATTAAACCCTCACTCCCAGACTTGAAGGTTGCAAGAGTACACGGTAAACCCAACAGAGTGGATCTCCCTGCAGTTTTTTACTGATAATATTATGAAGACTACTTCGAGGTGCTACAATCAAAACTAAATATTTGGAAAGAGGTACATATGTGGTCATATGATTGAATTTTTCACAGTGGATCTTGTTTCCATAGTATGCAAGGCTTAGAGAAATACTGGCTAGGACATTGGAGTATTCAATATAGCTATAGAAACAAAGAAAATATTGCTACAAGAACTAAGAGGAAATAATTGAAATAACAGAAAGATGTCATCTAGAAATGAATGGGATTTCCATTGTAGCATACTTAAATATTTTATCAATAGGTTCCTAAATAATTAATGGACAAAACTTAAAATAGGGTTGACGGTAAACAATTAATGAACTGAGAAAAAAACATGAAATATCTTTGTTCAAAGTTAGGCTTGCTGATATCTTAACGGAGAGATTCAAGATTGAATCTTTATGTTCCCTCATAATTCTATATACAATATTCAGTTCGTATTCTAGAGATTATTCCTGATAAGGGAATACAAATTTGGGATTGCAATAAACATTTTCTACATATATAGCACAAACACCAACAAATCCATATAGTTAGGATCCAACTTCATATTCAAAGAATACCTCATGTCACTTGTATGTGCATTTTCATCGTCTTCAGCACAAACCCTGAATAGAATCTGGACCGTGTCATGGCAGTGATTGTCCTTAATTAAGGTCACCTCTCATTTTTCAAATCACGGAACTCCTCCTACCATCAGTGGATCCATGAGGGTTTTTGATATTTTCAGGAATTCCACCAGGAGCTGCATCGTAACCTCAAGGAAAAAATCAAACCCTGCACCCAATGGGGCATAAGCCCCATGTAGTGATCGGCATGGAAATGCGTGAGTAAATACACAATAGAAAATGAGCTTGCTAAGCAGAATCCATCCACGATGAAGCACATGTTGGGAATGTGCTTATATTGAAGGAATAGTTTCTTAGCAAAAGTGAATTGCCTAGATTTTCCTTCAACATTTGCAACCAAGACCTGTGAGAGATGAAAAAAATTTGAATAAATCATTGAAAGTTAGGGAATCAAAGGATATATCTTCATTCACGAGTTGGCACTTGACAACCTCTGCCCATGGTCGCCTCATCTAGGACGATGTTATCTGGCTTCCCTTTATCTGCATTAACTATTTGAATGCCCACTCTTAATCCCAAGTAATAGAGCAGTTTGGTTTCATAGTCTAGCATGTAGCGCTAAGAGCATGTTCCACACGTCTAAGATTCCAAACAAAGTTAAAAATTTTAAGGTACCAGTCCATCACAAACTTTGTAAAATGGTATTTAGAGGAACTATTGCATTATAATCTAGTAAGAAAAAATCCCACCCCCTGTCTCCACTATGGTGTGGAATCATCTTCACTCTTAGCCTATCCAATATATACGGGTCATCATATTGGGAATTGGAGGCACGAATTGCACTCTCTAGTAGCCTTGAAATCTTGAAGGAGCTTATAGTGTTAGCTGGTTTAGATATCAGGGTCCACAATGTCCACATGATCATCCTCAAAGCCCCCTTCATGCAATTCGTGCCTGAGATTGTAGAGTTGAAGTTCCCAGCATTAAAGCATGACCCATTTGTTATCAATGCAACCGGGCCCCATGAGAGATAAAAAATTATACACTGCTCCAGAATCATCCCTAACAAGCACAAAATATTATCTGTTATAATTAGCCGAAGGTGAGGATACAGAGCAGAATGAAAATGAGGACTTAGGAGATGTGATAAAAATGAAAAATTAAAGTCAGAAATACCAGGTTCTGATGGAAATGTGAACTAGGGTTCGAGAATGTAGTGCATGAGTGAGAGAGGAGCAGCTTGCAAAAGTGAGAGAGAGAATAGCTATCGAAGATCATCTTTGTGTTTTTGTGTTTTAATTTTTCTATTGTTGCTCATTCTATCTCTGAGGAAGTTGTGGGGTTTTCTCCTTTATGGTTTCCCCAAGGAAAATTCTTTGTGTCTCTTGTCTCTTACGATTATTGTTGTGCATGTTATTCTCTTAGATAAGATCCTAGATCATATTGATTAAATGATAAAAATATAACATGGTATCATAGCTAACCTGAGAAGAAGACACTATGCAACTGCAGAAGCTAGGGATTCTTACTTTTTGGGTCTCTTTCCATAGATCATTAGCAAAAGAAGTCTAGTCTAAATCTCCATTCAAGGGTGCATCTTTCTGTCGAAGAAAAATCTGATTCCAAGCATTTTCAGTTTCTGACCTGTCACTGCTGCGGGAAATTAAGGATTTTCACTGAAGAGGAATTTTTGAGTGAGCCTAGCATAGGATTTATCTCCTGATTAAAATAAAAATTTAGAGACCAAGATCAAATTTTTCGGTTGGGTAGAACTCCGGGAAAGTCAAACCCTAATTTGAAAACCTTAAAAGACTAAAACTAGTTATTTTGGTGCATTGGCTATATCTTGATATTGGAGAAGGATAAGGAGACGAAAGTTTTATAGGTAAAATATAAATTCTTGATTTACCATGTGTAAATATTTCCTCCTTATATTCACTATTTTCTGGGAGATATGATTCCTCCAAATCAGGGTTCTAGCCTCTCCCGGGATTCATCCCTAAATAGGACACCAAGGGAGAATTGTTATATCTCGGGCTACGAGGGTCCAAATGAAATTTCTCAAGATGTTCCAGATAGGGCACAAACTGTAATTTATGTGGTAAATGTTTCATACCCTGAAGGTAAAATAGTGGCATGTGGCATTCTATACAATTTATATATGATGAACAGTCTTGAAATAAGTCACCTTGGGAAAACTCTCATCAGTCCCAATTGGTGAAAACTCTTATGTATGTATTTTATGACACAATGGATTGATTTTTTTTGGAATGGTGTATTTATATCGTCCCAGATTCATTATGGAGTAGTATTTTTTTNTTTGCATTCAACTTGTCTTTATGGATTTTTTTACGATAGGTTTTCTTAGATAATGTCATTTATTTTATTTAAAAATTTTAGATTTTATACATGTCCATCCCAAATTTTAAATTTTATTTAAAAAATTTATTCTTTAAGGTGTAAATTTACCCAAATTTGTTGCTTATAATGCTTTATTATTATAGTCATGGTCATCCTTTTCAATTCATTCCATTAAATATCAAAGAAGATATAAATAATTATGTATTATTTGACTTAAATGGAAACAACATCTATGGAGAAATAAATATTGTAGCATCGGAATAGCTTCACCCTATCACACACAGTGTAAGGGTTGGGATGCAATATCACACATGCACACACACAACTACTAAAACTGGAAAAGGAGAGTGAATTTTCCACTTTATTTTAGGACCAAACCAAGAAATCCTAAGGTAAGATGAAAGTGTCGTCAATGCTTCACTCTTAGTGCCATCCATGCACAATTTATATTATTAACTTTTGCATGGATCTCTTTAGTTAATTGATGCATGTTGATTGATGGACATTAATCTCTTCTTTACTTAACTGATTACATTCATTAATGGTTCAACCAATTCTTTGACTGAGGAATCGATTGAGGCATTCATAATTTACTGAAGCTTTATAACTTGAGTTCACTTAGACATTTGCATGGGTAATTTGAATTCTCTTTCTCTATATCTTATCTCATTATCATTAAATAATTAATGCACGGTCCATAAGTGTATTACTTATCCATCTTATCATACCATACTTAGAAGAATTATTCCACACATATTGATGATCATATATATTACCCCAAGGAATATAGTCATAGGCTAAAGCAATTCACTCTAGGGGTAGATAAGCCCTAAAGGAGACTCATAGAACTTCAATGTTGATACAACACAAGATCATCTCCACAATTGGAGATCCATTCTCATAGGGTACCTTCTATGAGAATAGTTGACTTGATATTACTCACAAGTCTAGTCTTGATATTACTCACAAGGCTCAGATTAAAATTACTCACAAGATTTACAATACAACATCACCACCTCAATCATAAGAGGATACATAGGACTTGATATGACTCACAAGTCCGACTTGATATTACTCACAATTTTGCAATCTGCTAATCAATAGCTATGTACTGAAATTTTATTTTAGATGACCATGAATCCAATGAAGTAAAACTTCATATCCATGTGTTTTATCATAAGAAATAGGGTTTTTAAGAAATATTGACTATTAACATCTAACAATTGTAGGCTCAAGTATTTCATCCTAGTAGGTACCTTCCCAATATACATTACTCCTCAGTAGGTAGTACTATCTACAAAACACATTTTTCTTGCTTTTGTAGTACTCTCTAACATACACCTTGCTTATGTAGTTCTAGTCACAATACACTTATCTTTTGTAGTACTAGCCGTAATATACATAGCTAATTCCAAGCTATATAAGAGGTCTACTATGTATCAAAATAAAATAAAGAACTTATTCTAATTTACCTTAAAGGTATTCAAACATATACTTATCCACAAACATAAAAATAAAACAGGTCTACTAGGTACTTTAAGAGACCATACAACTCCTTATCCAAAGTATCATAATCTATATCCGATCCATAATGCAGTTTCTCTTAACTATAAACTATGGATTTCATATCTATCATAAACAACACATTAAATGTGTAATTATCATGCAGAAATAAAATCTTATCTTTTCTTTCGATTTTAAACACTTATTGACTTCAAGAATCTTCTACCATCTAAAGAAGTTCTTAGTGAGATTTCCATTCTCTTTGATGTTATTCAAGGCCTGATCTATTTCATAGTGATTTCATATCACAGTACCCCACATAGCCAACTATATGACTATCTCTCCAAGAGGTTTAATTGTTCCCTGAAAATTTAGACTATAACTCTTCTTGAGTATCCAATAATCTCCAAGACTTTGACCATGTCTCTTCTCATGTGTATTTTATCCAGAAGCAATCCCAACCCATGCATGCATGAGTCATGTACCATGATTAACTAGTTTGGGGATTTTTAACGGTTGTTTGCTGTGAAGATACATAAATAATCCCTCTTCAATTAGAGGAGTCTTTTTATACTATACCAAGCTTGTTCTAGATAGATTCTTATTAAATATGTGGGAAATTCTGGTCATCCATGGATATGTACAAGAGTTGCACAACTCCTTTCTGCACCATGTCTCAGATATAACTAACTAGGAAATCTGTAAATTTTTATTGCTTTATAATATTCTCTATATGAACACCATCTTTGATGTGATATTTCTTGATCACTATAGTAGTCATAATACATATATATGTGAAACTTACTTTTACTAACTGAGACATTTCTGAATCCACATACTCTTGTACCAAGTAAGTAACACAACACATTCTTTGTTGTACATGTCCATGTACTCACTGTAAAACATATAATTGATCCTAGGACCTGTATAGGTATATCTAACATCTATGAGATCCTACAAATATAAATAAGAACCAGATTTAACTTCATGTGTGTGGTCATGGACTTATAGTCTAATGTTCTTGAATCCTTTCGAGAACTCTACTAAACATTTTTTTCAATCGGAAGAAAATAATTATCTAAAGAATGTTACAACTATAAACTTTAAGAATCATCCAAGATTATTACATATAGGTTCCTTTTGAATATGAGTACCATACATGGTTTCTACATAGTGGGAGGTTAATTTAACCAGTTCCACTGGTTTTTTAAAGAGCTAGCAAATCTAGCTTCTCCCTCTCAACATCTAGGATGTGAAAATCATAAATTTTGAGTCCTGCATCATGGAGACTCACTCCTCTATATCTAACACATATATGGATATAATTAAGATAAATACATTACCTTTAGGATTCTTTACATTTCTACAAATAGAATTAGGGATTTAATTCTATATTCTTCCTAAGAAACATAGGAACCTCCCAATCTTCTCTTTTTTCAGGATCAACCATCGGAATGACTCCATATTCACGTCATTGTTTAATTGTAGTTCAAGGCATATGAATTTTTCCTACAAGAAAAAATATTCTAATGGTTAGAACCATTTCATACTCATGAATTTTAATCACATGAATACTTTCAATACACTAATAATAATTTTCACACTTATGTACAGATATTAACGACTATCTCACTAGAATTTTTAATCCAAAATATGATGGAATAGATGTCCGATTTTTGACATCATGTTGTCGACCATCCGACAATCATCTTCGTTTTTAAACGTCTATGTGCACTTTGGTGAATATCCGGTAGTAAAATAAACATGTCGTATTTCTGACTTATCCCGGTCGGATATCCGATAACTCCTCTTTTAATATTTCCATTGAATATCTGACAAATTTCACTGTATAAGAGGTCGAAAATCCGACATTCCTTTCACTGTATAGGAGGTCAGACTATTTGTAAGGATACATCGAATATTCGACACCTTTATCCATCAGTGGTATAGTGATGGTGTCAAATTCTATGAAAGTGGTCGTCAAATAGCTGAGAACATTAGCCGTCAGTGGTATGGCAATGGCGTCGGATTCTATGGTGGTGGTTGTCGGATATTCGATGGATCTCTGAAATTAAAAAAAAATACATATATCTCATGAATAACTATACCCATATTAGTACTCAATTTATGGTATGGTGACACCAATTGAACAATCAACGTTTATACATAGATACAAGACAAATGAAGTTCATGCCTTGTGGAGGGAGAAGTATTTTCCAACACTAAATAAATCATAATGAGAACAATGAAATTCCTGACGATATATTTTCTACTGATTAATATGTTTATATTATAAACTCCAAAGTTTTTTCAAAATAAATATGTGAAAAGAGAATCTCAACATCAATATTCAGAAGTAGATTTTTCTTTGTGAAACTTAAGGCCTTACTTCACACCTTCATGTAAATATGTCCCTCTATTCTTCTTGGAATAAGATAAATCTACGTAGAATTTCAATTTAGTAATTTATGACATTTAAAAAAAAATTACAAGTGCAAGGAATATTTGTGGAATGCAAATCGATATAAAGTGAAGGTAGGTTTTCAAAGCAGGATCTGGAAAAGAAAACAACAAGTTTGAGTTTTTCCTCTAGTGGATCGTAAAATCTATTCAAATTTTAGGTAGACCAACATTACTAAATTTATTTGGTGTCTTAGAAATCATGTTTATGGAGTTGTCCATTCTTGGATGGACTAACCACTATATGGGTATCTTGGGAAATAGAGCATCTAAATCCTACCCATGTCTGGTGTGTTTCTAGTTGGAAAATCCTCTTACATATTCTAGAACATCTTCAATAGACTTATGCAATCTGATTCTACGATGCATTTTGGTAATGTTGATCTTGCATGGGATAAAGTTTAACCACACTTTACAAGTCTAAGAGAAGGGGTCATGAACTGATCAAAAGCTAAAGGTAAAAAATGCACATACCATTTCCAACCTGAACGTCTTGACCAAAAATAGCTTGGCTAGTGCTTACAATTTCTCCTTCCTGCAAATATTCAACAAAGCATGCATTAGAACTCAAAATGTTTCTAACATGGAATTTACCCAAGTTGAGAATTTTGGGAAACATTGCGAGAGACATAATGTATTAATATGAATGGTCAACAAAGTTCAACAAGATGGAAAGAAAAAAGAATGATTAAGGGAAAAAATTAGTTAAAGTGCTGCAGAGATGAATAATGAGAGTTTAAGGTTGATCACCAAAACGAAAATTTGAAGAAGGATAAAATCCCAACAAACATGATGATACCCCAAGTCTGAAAAGGATATTTCTCTATATATTCTTTAGAGGCTATCCATTCATAATGGTTGTAGGAAATTTCCATCCAACTGTGTGACCTTATCCTACTCAACTTTAAAAATAATAAAAAAATCGGACTTTGCTTACTATGCAGGTCATAAATTAAAACAAAACATGCTAAATGAAAAACGGAATACAATTAGTGTTTTCCCTAAAGTCTACTACCTAGACTATGGGGTCAGCAGTGTTCAGGAACCTCAAATAAAAGATTGCTTTTATAGGTTTTTTTTGGATAACAATGCAAATCAAAAGGGTAGGGATAACAAGGTAGAAGACAATGTCTAGAAAATTCAGCAATACAAATGTAAAATACAAGAGTCTTGCAATAGTGAATGACAAGCATGAGGTACAAGAGATAAGCTTTAAAATATATATGTTTGCAAACAATAAACACACAGTTTGTATCTGTAGCCCATATATAATAATAATGGTCTTTGAAAACACTTTCCAAATATCAGTAAGTATTTAATATTCACATTCATACATGAAATGAAATATAGAAAACATCTACACAACATTCACAGCAAGAAGAGTTCAAACTGAACTAAAGAATATAAAAACAGTTTAGATCAAAGGCCTAGCTCCATATAATGTATTAAAAGTCATTCAAAATGCAAAAGAATTTATTACAGAAGTAAACATGAATGTCTGCACAGTCTCCCAGGATCGACTCCCATGTGTGTCTCCCTTGTTCATCAAAATCTTACAATATATAGAAAGAATGGTTTCTAAATAAATTGTTTCTAGATCCACTTTCTTTGGATCTATGTCTACTAAAAATAGAAAAAGTAACAACTGACTATGACATGTGTTTTTTCATTTAAAACAAAAATCCCTTCAAATCTTCTCGCTTCCTCTGCTCTACATTACTGATAAGATCTTTGGCCTCAGTTGATAATTTTGTTTCTGGAACTGAATATATCACAAGGTACCTGAAAAAAATGCATCCACAGATGGATCTTGGGTGACACTCTCACTTTGCATTTCGATAGCAATCAAATCTATAAGATATCGAATAAGATTGTTCATGATCTATGGATTTTCCTTCTCCAAGAAATATAGATACTTGTCAAGTATCTCAAAAAAAAAGTCGCAGTTCCATTATTTCCTTTCATGACATTAGCCATTTGCTGAGCAACATTAGCTATCCTTATATCCCTTTTAAGACAAAGTTGAACTCTTCCTCCATCCTTTACTCCACCCTCATCTTCAAACCAGAAAATGTGAGAACATACATAAACAGCTTTGGATTGGTCCTGCTTTTTAAGAAGCTTTGCCGAGTACCCTGTAGCTTTATGGGTTAAACTAGCTATGTTCTCCACTGCAAAAATAGTCATCCTTTGTAGAGTCCCTATAATCAAATGAATTGTTGTCACTTGTGCCTTTGAATCCACAATTTCTTCTTCATATAATATAAATGCTTGAGTAAAAAAAAACTCATATGCAACTGGTTCAATATCGCAATCATTGGTAGCCTTGGCATACTACAGATCAATCACAATGCTCTGGAATAACCTCTAGACTTAACGATGCATAATTTGATGTTAGGATATTTAGACACTTAGGAGTTAGTTAAGATCAACTTGTGTAATATATCCGTTAGGTAAAAGTGTGTTTCTTTAATATGCATTAGTATGCATTTGTAAATATTCTAATCTGATGGTCACGATATGTTCTAGACATAAAGTGATCCGACGGTTCAACTTCTCTTAGATCATACCTACCATTGATCCGTGGCTTAACACCCGATTGTTCTATGATCTCTATTTAAAGAGCATAGAGGGTCATTGGCTAGTTGATCGATTATGAGAAGCTCATGTAACTTTCTTTCTTTTACATAATAAATTGCTCCAAGTAGCTATTTGGCTGGGGTCGTGGACTGTTTCCCTCTCGAGGGTTTTAACCACGTGACAAATATCAGTGTGTTGATCTATGATCTATTTGTGTGAAATGGTATCTAAAGTTGTTCAGTATTTTGGGAGTACCCTGTGAACCCGAACATGATATCAGAGCTTTTATGAAGAGCCGCTTTGGGTTTTGATCAAGATCTGGAACCGGTGTTGCTGAAATTTTGAAAGGGTTTCTAGTTATGGATTTTTTGTGTATTTGTAGCCTATGGGAGCTGTTCCATTGCGTCTGGAGCGCTGTTTCCATTGGGAAATAGTTTTTGTTTCACCGAAAACCGTTTCTGTTTGCTCCAAAAACACCCATTTCGGTAAATCTGAAGGTATAATGTTACAGTGACGGATTTGTTTCTTTTTAAATCTCTCGTATTTTATCAGTTTATTATTAGATCTTTTATTTTTTAGTCTCGGATTGTTGTTTTCCTTGACTGCGTATGCTCTTTGTCATGCACCTTGCGCGATCGCGGCGAATCAGAAATAGTAAGGGAAAGTTTTTTTTCTTGTCTTCTTGGCTACATATGCTCTTTGTCGTGCACCTTGTGCGATCACGGCAAATCAGAAACAGTGAGAAAACTTGAAAACGTAGACTTTCCAGGTAAGCTAACCAAGATCTAACCCCATTGTGTGGAAAAAGTTTTTTTTGTTTTTGTTTTTCATTTTTTTTTTGTGATTTGCAGGAAAAGAAAGTAAGCACGGAAAACGGGATAGAAGAGTTGAACAAAAAAAAGCCCCCTTCCTCTTTCCATACTTTTGCGTACCTTTTAAACTTAGCTCACTTGATCCAAAGTTGCTTTACACCTTGATAAGTCTTGAGTTCAAGTCTTATCAAGCTACTTTTTAGTGCATGCAATTTCTATTTTCAAGTTACTTTATTGTAAAAGTGCATCTCACATAAATAAAATAAATAAAAGTGAGTCACTTAAGTCTTTTAATTTATTGCCACACTATTTAAAAGTACATTATTTTAAAAGTGAACCTCACTTATTCTACAAAAGTGATTCACTTCAAAGCAACTTTATTGTAAAGTGATTGTCAAGGTTGATCTTGGGAAGAGGGGGGTTCTTTTTTTAGTTGGTCAAGTTAATATCTGCCATGTCACTATTGGGGTCATCTTCAACATTTTCTTTGATCAAGCATAACTTCATCATCCAGAATCAGTTTTAAGTGTTGTTTTTTTTAAACCACATATTTTTTCAAGATCTTTGCATCTAGATAGTTAGTTTCTATTCTTTCAACCATTATTTTACAATATGGCCGCCCCTTGTTATATTATACTTACAAGTTCTAACTATTTCTCATGGAAATATCATATGGAGGATGTTCTGTGAAGTAGGGGACTTTTCAGGATAACCTTAGAGAAAGAAACAGAACCCACTGATGATGATAAGAAAATTAAATGGGAAAATCGATATGATGAAGCTCATGGATTAATTGAGATGTCAATCTCTACTAATTTGTGATTTCACATATCTCGAATTGATAAACCTGATAAAGCTTGGAAAAATTTGGAATCTGTGTTTGGTAAACACAATGAAATTCGGGGTCATCAACTTGAGAATGAGTTGCTTTCCTTGAATCCAAATGATTTTTCATGCATTCAAGACTATTTTTCTAAGTATAAAACTCTTAGACTATTATGTGCTGAATGCAAGATTAAGAAAGAAGACAAACAATGTATTTATCATATTCTTTCAAAACTTGCACCTACATATTCTATTTTTATATCTACATTCTACTCCATGAAAGAATCCTTGACTGCAGCTCGCTATCAAGAGCCCATCCTTGAATCCTTTTGTGATTCCTTAATTAGAGAGCAAGATAAGCTCATTCATCTTGGAATAATTAACAATGCAGATACATCTAGGAAAGCCTTATTGTC